>JAQIWH010007088.1:0-11927 GCA_034695005.1 Cryptops parisi
TACGAAAAAACTTCCTTTTTGTGACATTTATGCGACATTGACACTATGTCGATCCGTCGAAATTTAATAGTATAAAATGTCACGCGGGCCGTGTCTACGTTTCAAGCTCTAGTTTTCTGGATTATCGGAAAGTGGATCAAAATAGACCGTAAAGATGCTGAAGCGTTCAAACAGACACACGACGGTCAAGCCGAGTTAAATAAAAATTTAAAACGATGTGAATACAGCGAATGTTCATTTTCTTTGATTAATATCTTGACCATGAAAACTACAAACCATTTTGGCATTAAACAAATGGAAACTACGCCTTACAGGAATAAAATTGATACTGTAACACTATAGTGATTTATAGTGATACGTCACCATAAATCATTATCACTTATTTACTTCTTTTTTATTAATGACACTATTTATTGTGCAAGATGTTATTACAGCATCAATTGACATTTTAATAGTGTGAATCACAATCTTCCAATACCGAGCAAAGCCTTAGGTTATATTAGCTGCACTTGAGTGTGGGGCGGTAGTAATATTAGGCCCTTGTAGAAAAGTGACAGTTTAGGAGTCGATAGTCACAAGTATGGTTGCTTCTCTGTGTGACACATTATTTTCCAAAACTTTGCATGGATCTGTGGTTAACGAAACCTTTGACGAATGCATCAAGTGGAAGTTCGCTTCTGATGAATTCACATGCTTCCACAATACATCCGCAAGTTGGTGTCAAATTAGCAGTTGTACATTTGGTGATGATGATTTCCAACTGATCGGTAATTCATCTCTACTTGTCTGCATGCCTGTGACTTGGGCGTATTCATGGATAATAGACATTTACTTCGTAGTCGTGTGGTTAATTTCGCTTTTAGCGTTACTCATCGCTATAGTTCGGATGGTGCCATGTGTATTCAAGTATCGAGAGTCCTTCGCCATGTTTTGTCATATGATCAGTCTCGTCGTCAATTTAATCAGCATCATTGCTTTCATGATGCTCCCTAGCTCCAATGTTATTGCAAGTTATTGGATTACCTTCTTTGACGAGTTTTCCATTTACTCTGTGTTTACATGGATGCATATAGTATACTACGACTTACTTACGCAGTTCAACCCGCGAAGGTTTCTGCTATATCGAAGTAAACGGAAGTTCACCATTCTTGTTCAAATTGGATATGGTTGGGGTTTCACTTTTGTATGCTCAATGAGTCTGACAGTTATGGATGCTTTTGCTGTACAATCATCTATGAAACATGTCAGAGGAGGCATCTTTGTTAGTCCCTTTCATCACATGGCTGCTGTCAGTTTATACACGATACTGACAGTTGTCAACTTGATTTTGTACGTGATTACTACATGGAATTTGAAGAAACTTGGAGAAAGTGTATTGGAGGTGAATAGGCAATTGAAACAAAAAATGTAAGTGCAGATTTTTTTTTAAGACTATCCATTTTTACTATTTTAAGACGGTTAACTTTCCAAAAATGTGCATGTCTGTCGAAGATTAGAATAAAGCAAAAATTGTTTTTTACTCTTCTGTGTTCGTTAGAATTTTGGGTGAAAAAGAAAGGTAGGAGAAAAGTAAAGGAAACTCCGAAAGAGAGAGCCATCTCTAAAGCACACTCTTCACTTGTATCCCTGTGTCTCTCGCACTTTCCTATTTTCCTACATTCTTTTCTTACCCAAGGAAGCCTCTTGGAGGGAGGCGAAACGTTGCGGAGGTGTAAAAAAAAATTGTTTTTCTGATTGGTAACAATTTAAATTTTATTTTTTACTGGTGAAAAATTATGTTTATCAGGGTAGTGAAGTATGCTTTCGGGATTTAATGTGTTCATGTTTATTTTTTCATGTTGATATTTGTTTTTTATTTTTATGCATGTAAATATTTCACAAACTTCATTTGAATTAATGTGTTCGTTGATGTATTTTAAGTTGCTTGTTAATGTATTTTGTTTTAAGTTGTTGTGTTGATGTGTTAATTTAAGTTGTAAAGTGTTTTGTATATTTCATTTCAGGCATTCACTTTGTGTGAAGCTGTTCATTTTAACTGGTGTGCTGTTTGTACTGGGAATGGTAGGCAATATCTTGGGACCTGAAAAATGGTTGTTCGCCTTCATCCCGGACAATATTGTAGCCATGCAGGGATTATTTTTGGCCATCATTTATGGAAAAAATTCCCATTAAAGTGAAGCACAAAATCCAAAACAAAATGTCCATTGTCTTTTCATCATATATAGGTCATGATCATGAAAATAGACTTGTATTTTATGAAGATTCATTATTTGTATCAATCTTCGACTTGTTATGTTGATGTGGTGGTCCTTGAATATTGAACTACAGTATGTTCATTTGTACTGGTGCTTTAAGCTTTATATCAATATTAATCAGGTGGATTTGATTACATTTCACTTGTACATCATATCTTAATTTTCTCAAACCACCACTAGCCAACTGTTTAGATGCATCATATTTATAACTTTGAAATGTGTACAGTATAAATGGTCTTTAGAACTGCTCTTAATGTCTTGCTTTTAATTATTTTTTCATTATATCATTAAATTTCACTAACTGGTTGTATTCGAATAATGACCGCGGTTATTATTGCAAATGTGGTTTTTTATGCGGTTATTATTTCAAACAGATGCGTGCATTGTAAAAGATATTCTGCTAGGAATCGTGGGAAACTACAGGTACACAATGTAGCACTATCAGCTCGTGTTCGTACACTTTGTAATATACTATATAGTAGCCTACATTGAAAAATCGAACTGTGAAGTCGCATGAAATCTGTTTTACGTTCGTGTAACCATTGCAGGTTACTTTTATCTTGTGTGTGCATCGATCATTTGCGATACCTATCGTATACCTCAGATGGACGGTACAGGTAGTACTTAAGGTTGCATATCAAATCTACCCTTATGGACGACAACCTTGAATAATAGCCGCGGTCACTATTCGAGGGCGGTTATTATTGCATATGTGGGGTTTTTCTGCGGTAATCGGTACTTCACACAGTGTTTGGCAAGAAATCTGACATATTTCAGAGATTAAACCAGGACCTAGCTCTTCTATTCTAAAGAAAACAAGATCACAACAATTTTATCTTGACGTTCACTGATTGAGTAAAATGGTTGCTTTATAACATTCCCAGTGACCTGGTGGTTAAGGTGCGAGTAGCCTGGGGTTGGTTTCCGCTCGTGCCACGTAGATTCAGTTTGGGGTCTAACACTACGGGGGCGGGTTTTCTGGGGGTTCTCCCGTTTTTCCTCCTACATCATAAAACTCTATTCCATCTTCCTCATCCTCACCTTAGCATCGTTCAATTATTTTCTGATTTAATGAATTATGAGGGTCAAATGACACAGAGGTTGGTGCCCTTCTTAAAATCCAAGTATCGGTACTTAACTATAACATTTCCATGCTTGGTTAAGCCTGTCAAATTTGCATTTTAAATCGAAATAAGTTCAAAAACCTGTTGCTCAAAATGAATGTGTAATGTACTGTATGTAGCCTACATTGATACAAATGTCATGTGTAGACTATGTACATATAAAGATGAACGAGTTAACTCTTTTTGTGAAAATATCAGATAGCACCATAATTTATTGTCATTCAGCTCATTTCGAGCAAATGTAGTTATTACCTGGACATAGTTAGTACTTGTACAAAATCTTGGTGGATAGCTTAGGTTTTTCTTCAATGAAAAATCGTGTACTGTACTTGTTTAAGTTTATTTAAACATATTTAAAAATGAGAAATAAGATAATTGCAAAATTATTTGCTATTGGTAATGCGATTAGGCTACTTAATTATGAATGCCGATGTTTTATCGTGATATAAACATAAACTGGGATCTAATAGGAAAATAGATTTTAAGTACCGGTAATGAATTCTCATGTTGGTAGAGTCACTTATTCTATTCGTTGAAGTACAATAGGACAGTTGACAGTGGCAACAACAAGACATGGTCCATGAATTGCGATTGTCCTTCAAAGTAAAATAAAAACAAACTGAATGAATATTAATTACTTATAGGAAATTGGCTAGAAATAACTTTTTTTCATTGAGCTAGGTATTAAAATTTTAATTAGCATTGTGTTAAATTACAGGTTGAGAAATACTGTACATAAGTATGATACTATTGTTTTAGGCAAGTTAAGAAAGAAGCTTTCTACTGTACACGGTTTTCAGAAGCGTTCCATGTCATGGATAAACTGAGGGATGAACATACGATTCCGAACGTATCGTTACATCAGAATTTAATCGAAACTCAGGTGAATCACAATTGCATGAAGTGGAAGTACACTTCCGATGAATTCCAATGCTATCGCTATCACAATGGTTCTGCAAGTTGGTGCCGGATTAGCAACAACAGTATTATTTCAACCGACTTTCAACTCATTGATAACCACTCAATTCTACTTGTCTGTACGCCTGCGAACTTTATCAACCCAACCTTAATTTACATAGACATCTACTTTCTGCTCTTGTGGTTGATTTCGCTTGCAGTGCTGTTCATCGCTGTCATCAAGATTCTGCCAAGCGTTTTTAAATACCGTGAATCGTTTGCGATCTTTTGCCACATGATCAGCTTGATATTGAATTTATTGTGCATTATTGCTTTTCAACTGGCACCAGTTGGTGCTTCAGTGACATTTTACTTCATTCTAACTTTTTTAGTGGAGTTTGCTCTTTGCTCAGAATTTGCGTGGATACATTTGGTGTACTATGAGTTGCTCACCCAGTTCAACCCGCGTACGTTTTTGCGCTTCAGAAATAAAAGGCGTTTGGCTATTCTACTGCAAGTGATCTATGGTTGGGGTTGGTGTTTTGTATGTGCCCTGATACTCACGGTTACCGATGTTGTAATACCATCCCCGAAAACACATGCCCGAGGAGGTCTTTACGCTAGCCTAATGCATCAAAAAATCTTTATGGGTATCGTTACAATACTGACTATTATAAATGTAAGCCTGTTCAGTATCACTATGTGGAATTTGAAGCAAATGGAAAAGTGTGTGATGGAGGTCAATAAGCGATCGAATCGCAAAATGTAAGTAAACCAATTTAATTTGTGAATACTTTTAGCTGCCTGATTTACATGTTATAGGTATATTTATTAAAATATACAATAAGGAGAAAACAAAGAACCCCTTCACCAGGTGCACAGCTCCAGCAAACTCCCGTGCATCTACAGTATTCATTAGATTAGATAAGGGGGTTCTTTGTTTTTTTTTCATCGTATATTTTAATATGTTATTTAGGGTGCAGGATTTAAAATTTGATGTATATTTGTTACAGTGAATACCCGAATTAAGGGAAAATCCGATCTCACTAGTCAAAACCCGATTGACCTTAACAACAAAGGTTAAGTTAGGTAATGCGGCTGAAGGCTGCCAAACGCTATAATTGAATGGTCTAAAATCTGTCTAGAAATGGTCGATAATAATTAAAGTAATAACTGGTTAAAGGGTTCGAATAGTGTGGACTTCTTGATTTTCATTTTCAGAGATGGGTCGGTTGGAATGAGGACATTTACTAAAATAACTAATGCATCAAAGCTAGACCAACTAAAATCAGGATAATTTAATTTTAGTCAAATCTAGTTTTGACTAGTCAAAATTGGGTTGAACCCATTTTCGGGTTCTGGCTGCAACATAACACATTATCTTTTGTTTATTTTAGACACTCTCTTTACATGAAATTGTTTCTTTTAACTGGCATTTTGTGCGTACCAAGTCTCGTGGGTAATTATGTGGGACCAACCCAATGGCTTCATTATGCAGTGGTTCCGGACAGTATTGCATCTCTTCATGGTTTTTTTCTGGCCTTAGTTTATGGAAGACGATTCTATACTGAAAACCAAACACCGAATCAGTGTAAAAAACAAACAAGTGACACTTAGTCTTTAAACACCAGACTATTTGTAAAATCCACATTAGTAACCTTTCATTTCATATTCTTCACCACATTTTTTTGTATTACCATTATTATTAATTTTCAAGTACAGTAATTTAAACGGAATTAACGTTTGTTCAATAACAATATTGTGAATACAAATTAATAAATGTAGGGGTGGTGCATGTGCACCCTGGCATGGACCCGATCAATTTGAACTAAGGTCCATGGTTTGCAATACTTATATTGTTTCTAGATTTCAAATTTGATTTAATATGTATGATAGTGTATATGTGTTACTATCCCATTTCGCATGGTAATTATGATATTTCACTTAAAAAATACAGAATTTCAGTAATTTAAAATGGCAAAGATAGGGGATTTGATTTTTTTACACACAGGTTCTTTCCATTATTTAGAGACACACTTGAATAAATTGTAGACAGAGTATTAATAGTCACAACGAAATTATAATTAAGGATTTAATAACATGAACGATCAGTCATACATTAATATGACTAATCGTTTATTTTACTAAACGATAACGTTTATGTTACGCTATTATGTTCCAGGAATCAGGATACAAGCATAACTATCTTGTGACGCAATTACAAGTTATTTAATTTTTCAAGGTGAAAACGTATTGTCTAAAATTATATTTGTACAAGGATGACAATTTTTTTTACGTAAACGATATAACAATGACATCAGTACATACTGCTGCTACCTGTTGGACATACATTCATTATTCAAGCGAGTTTTTGTAATGATACATTAATACTAAACAAATTCACGTATCATCAAAACCCACCCACAGCACAGTGTTGCAAGAACACTCGTCTTCATACATGGAATATACGAAACCGTTCAACCAGTGTTTGAAATGGAAATATGATAAAGATGAATTCACGTGTTTCAATAACTTCACTTGTATAACTAAAGTGGGTTGTCACTACTTCAAGCCTCACGAATACGCCCTAGTAAACAATTTATCTTTGGTTGTTTGTGTGCCTGACTCGGTAGCCATGTATTGGTTACCTTATGTGGATGAGTATTTTATCGGAGTGTGGTCTATGTCTGTTTTGTGTTTGTTGGTGACTATCATTAAGATGCGACATTGTGTATTTCGATATCGAGAAGCCTTTCCCATGATGTGTCACATGCTAAGTGTGATAGTTAGTTGTTTGGCTTTGGTAGTATTTCAGCTAACACTGAGTGACAATACTGTAGTGTTACACATAGAAAGCTTTTTCAACGAATTTGGTCTTATTTCAATCTTCACTTGGTTACACGTTGTTTATTTTGACCTACTCAGACAGTTCCATCCAAAGTGGATATTCAAGAACAGACAGTTGGAGCGATGTACCACATTGTACCAATTATTATACGGCTGGGCGTTTCCATTTGTGTTCGTGCTGGTTTCAACACTTTTGGACGTTTATGAATTTTCGATATCTGTGATCCAAAGGCGAGGAGGAACCTATTCCTCGTCAATGCACTGGTCAATGACATGCGGTTTAATGACGCTTCTTACGGTTGGCAATGTGCTTTTGTATGGAATTACTATATGGACTTTTAAGCAACTTGACAACAGCATAGGTACAGTGAACCCAACTACAAAAAAGAAACTGTAAGTGGTGTTGGTTTGTATAATCATTGCGTATTGTTGATAAATGTTTATTATGATGCCCATGAGGATTTGTGTATTTTACGTGTAGTTAATATTCAAAGAATCGACACAGACATTTATTGGGTGTCTGATGAATTGTTCATTATTGTGATATTTGTTATTTTTTTTTGTTCTAGGCATCTTATTTCTGTACGGCTGTTCGTATTGATGGGAGTACTATACGTTTTGGGTATGATTGGGATGTTGTTGCCGATTGAAAAATGGATCTATGCAATTGTATCCGACACCATTGTGGGAATGCAAGGAATTCCTCTTTCCATCATTTATTATAGAAAGTCAGATGCTGAACGTAATTGACAACTTTCTTCATTGCATGTTGTATCTTTATGTAATGTAAATAGAGCATCAGCAGATTTTATATTAACTCCCCTTAATGAAATAAGTGAATATCAGAAGCATGCAGGTAAAAGTAGGGTTTAATTCTACCCCCGAAGATCGAAACATTTTTCGCAATCCATCCAATCACGATTGGTACGGCCCCAAACATCATAGGGGGTCCGCATTAGGGTAGTCCAGACTTGTATGGAAAAACTAACAATATTCACAAGTACCAAACTCGTTAACATTTTTATTCAAGTTGTGTAGGTAAAGGTATGTGCATGTTGCTGCAATTTTGAAAACTGCTTATAATGTGTAAGTATTAAATTTGTATTCTACAGAACAGTATATCGTTTATAAGACAGTGTTTGGTGTAGTTTTGTGACAGTAATATTGAACAATGCGTAACAACTCCATAACTTGCAAGTTTCTGTGTGTTTGTGTCTGTCAGCTGAAACGGAACCCTCTACTAGCGAACAAAATCTCTACACCACGTTCTGCAACTAGTTTCTTGATCATCACAACGATTTCTAACTCTCGAAATCATGCCAATCCCGACATATGGACATTTGAAGTTGGACTTGTTCAAATTTTGAAGTTTTATTCATTGAGTAGCTATGTAATAATTACTAAGTGGTGGTATCACTTGGAGATAAATGACATTATGCCATGATGTTTTGTCATCAACACTCTGCATAAACGCTGCTATTGTTTTATTTTATTTCATGTTTTGTTATAATGCGTTCCATAGAGACATGTCACATGGAGTATATAGAGTAGAAAAAAATTGACAACATTGCAAATATTTAACGATAAATAATATGTTTGAATAATAATTTTTAAAATGGATACATCTAGTTCTGCAAAATAGAATTTTACAGTTGTCAGTTAGATACGATTTTAAAATAATTTTACAGTTAAAAGTTTTAATAACAACACTTTACCATACTTCCAAAAAAGTGACAGAGTTATTACAGTATATATTTAACGTTTTATACAAGCCTAACCTGAAATAGTAGAATAATTTTATCAAACTCAGTGAACCAGTGTTTTTCGTTTGTGTGCCACTTATTACAATGTGTTAATTATAACTTACTAGTAAATAGCCCGTCAAAAAATGACGGGAAAGTTGTTTATCACCTGTCTGTCATATCTCCTGTCATATCACCTGTCATATCTCATATTGCTGTCGCAATATTCGTTACAATTATGTATTCATTTAACTCATAGCCATGGTTACGTCATGAGCTACGTCATTTGACTTTCATTTGATCTCAATTTTAAACCCTGCGAGAGGGTTTCTCATGAGGATTGGCGCGGTATTTGTGCTGCGGCAAAAGATCGAAAGAACTGGAGGAAAGTCGTTCAAAGTCGGCTTACCCACCGCTACCCTCATGGACAGAGCGGGCCTGTCGATGCAAGGAATAAATAAAAAGTAAAATATTGGTTAATTCAGTACATTTGCGAGAAACTGCCTCCTAGTGGAATACCATTCACGACAACTATGTGCGTGCGGTTTTCTAAAAAAAAACAACAAAACTTGGAAAGTTTATTGTTTGTTTAGTGAAATACAATTAAAGATCTGTTTAGTAATTGTGGTTACGGAGTGGTGAATGTTTGTAATGTGTCACGGAATTATGAATAATTTTGTATATACTGAAGGACTTCGGGCAATATAATAAGCCATTTAATTTAATAGTTCTTTGGACTGCAATAAACATAAAAGAAATGGAGTACACAGTACAGTACCATACTGAGCAACAAGGTGATTTTCTATATTATACTGTCATTTTCTGGAAAATTCAGGAAGTGGTAAAGAAACAAGCTAAAAACAGTACTGAAGAACAATCTGATGTAAAACTGTCATTTTGGAAAAAAACCGTTTGAAAAAAAAACCGATCTTGATATTGTCCTGAGTCCTTCATATATTGAGCTGTTTTATATCATGCAGTTCATTGTTGTGAACTGACCTAATTCAAAATCATTCTGATGCACTTTGGATTTGACAGTTTCTTTTATTTCCATATTTGTTGTTTACTCTCACGTTGTTACGGTGATCCCCATAAGGCCCGAAGGTAAACAAAAATCTTTTATGACAAACACACGCACACATCTGGGTAATTATTTTTGTTACTTTATTCACATGATACTTTATATTTAGGCCAATTCAAGAATCAGGAATTTTTTAATTACTGTATAGCTATTATGTGTTTCAGTTTTTACACCATTATTATATTTTCATTTTATTTCATTTTATTTTATTCAGTATCACAGCCCGAGGACCAACAACGATACAAGTAGTAATATCCAAAAAGGGAAAAATAATTGAATGAACAGATATATAACATTATACGAGAAGATAAAAATAAACACACACAGAACATAAACAGGAACACTAACATACTTGAAAATTAAAATTAGTAGCTTAGTGAGTTACAGATAAAAAGTGAAAGACACAACATGTAAAGTTAAGTGCCAATAGTTGAATGAGTAAACAAACTAAACTGTGTGGGTAACGTTGTTTGTTTGATGATGGTGGTTTGTATAGATCATCATTGCAGTAAAGATTGTATAAAGTGATTGTATAAATATGAGTTTTGAAAAGGTGAAAATCATAGAAAATCATAGGCTGGGGGTTGAAGAATGAACTATTCTGCATAATTACTCCGAGAACAGAAAAGCTTTAAAGCGGGCCTTGTTGATATGAGAATGAAATGTGAGGGTTGGGTTAACAATGATACCCAAGTCACGGAATTGCTCAACTTTGTTGATAGGGATGTCATTGATGAAATACTGGCTGCGAATGGGGTTGCTTTTGTTCGTGAAACTAACCAAGGAGTACTATGGATATGAAGATGGTTTGTCATGCACCAAGCCGAAAGCCTGGAGATGTCACCTTAGAGAAGCAAAACATGTGAACAGCTCTCAACACGACGATATAACTTAATATCATCAGCACACATCAAAACCTCAGCGTCACGAATGCACGATGGAAGATCATAGAAATAGGCTAAGAAAAGTAATGGACCAAGCACAGAGCCATGTGGAACATCAGAGGATAGAGTAAATTGTGCTGACCTGTGTGATCTAATAGTGACATGACACTGCCTGTCACTGAGGTAAGAGCCAATCAAGTTGATAAAAGAACCAGAAACCCAATAGACTAACTAGTTTACCCATCTGTGGTGCATGTGGAACAGTGTCAAAAGCCTTAATAAGGTCAAAGTAGACCACATTAACTTGTCACTTTTGTTCATAAGCATCGAGTGCACCACCAAGCATGGTGATGAGATTTGTGGAGACAGAACGCCTGGGGAGGAAGGCAAGCTGGGCTGAAGAAGCTTGGGGAGGTAAGAGTGACGAATTTTTTCAAGGATTTTGGCAATGAAGGGAAGAAGAGAAATAGACCGATAGTTGGAAGCCCAGTTAAAAGCACTACCCTTAAAACTGGAACAATACGAGAACATTTCTAAGAAGATGGGTAATCGTCAGAGATAAGGCACAAGTTGAAGATATGCAGAAGAGGTATTTGGAGCGGAGTTGTTTGATTCCCCGCCTAACGTCACCGTAACTGAAGGAGGTGATAACAAGTTGAAATGAGTCAAGACAATTTTGACCAAAGCAAATTTTTTTGCACTCCTTTCTAAGAGCACTAAATTGAGAATGCGAATTGGGTTGGGCAACCTATTCTGGCGCTGATGCGCAGCATTTTTCTGCTTGATGAGGCCAATAAGTTAATTTAAAACTAGTGAGGAGATTTCCGCTTGGACTGTCTTAGGGTAATAACAATAGGGACATAGTTGACAACAAGAGACCTGAGTGATGTCTCGAAGATGGCAGTGGCAGAAGTGGCATCATCATTATCGAGAACTTCAGACCAGTCAAACTCAATAACCGTTTGGTAGAGACCCAAGTAGTCTCCTTGACCGAGCTTCCTTAAAGGTGGAGTGCTGACGTGGAGATTGATGTCAGTGGAAATAGCAGGATAATAACAGTCAGGGTTGGTAAGGGCCTCCTCGGGGGGGGGGGCAAA
>JAQIWH010007089.1:0-11926 GCA_034695005.1 Cryptops parisi
ATTTAATATTACTCAATTTATAATACTCATTTTAAAATATTGTAATATAAAATTTAGTGAATATAGGATGCATTATATAATAACTTGAAGTTTGCATGCATTACATATTGAAATACAATGTTGCTTATAGTTAACTAACAAATATGTTATAGATAAGGTTAAATAATGAATACATAACCTTGATTTGGTTAACCCTTTATATATGAAGAATTCAGGATTTCTTTATGATTAATAGATATACGATTTTACCATAAGTATCTATGGGTATAGATATCAGGTTAAGCAAAAAAAAAAAATAACAAACATAATTGATACATTTTTATTTAACCTGAACTATGCCACCAGTGAAATATAAAATTGTATATTTATTGTATTAACTGTTTACATAATATATGTAAACAGTTTTTTTTAGGATATTTTTTACTATTATATTATATTTAATTAGAAACACACGTTTGGTGTTATCATACCGAATATAACGGGCAACAGAATCTTTGCGTTTTGGGGCAACAGAACTTTAAATGGCAAAACCCAAACAATGCCAAAACTTTGATGACATCTCTTTGACAGCTGTAAGCTGCTTCACATTTTCAACTATTACCACATTACATCGTACCCCCCATCCCCTATTTGTATAACTGTACTTTCACCATACATTTCAAAAGTATACTTTTTTCTTTAATCTGTGTTTCCGGTATATGGTACAACTACTACTCAGGTGTATGTATTGTTACATAACTAGGCAACGGTAAATTACATACATATTTCAAACCGGTATAGATACCATTTCTAGATACTGACGATGACACTAATCACGTATTGGATTGTTAAAGGGCTCATCAACACTTTTTAAATGTCTAGCACATCACCATAGCAACAGTGCTCTTAATTGGGCATCAATGAATGAATGGTCCCAACATTGGTCCTCCTTTTTTAAAAATATTATTTTTTTTTAGAAAGTGTAAACTTACCTCGAATGACGTCGTCGTGATGATGGACGACTTTGTCACTAACCAAAAAGCTAACGGGGCGTGTTCGTGGGCTAAAAACAAACTCGATACATGTTTGAGGGAACCATTTAAAAACCTCTTTTATCCGGGATTTCAAACGATTTGTCAGGTGATGGTGGCGTGATTCGCCATGGTAAGCCAAAGATACAATACCAAAAAAAAAGATGATGAAAGCAAAATGTAAACAAATTCAACTCAGTTCTGTATTGCGCTGTCTCCTAACGAGGAAACCCGAAATTAAAGTGTTACTTGTGGCGTCAAGCCTCCACATTCGCGACGGTTCTCGTATTCGCGAATTGCTACTGTTACATGCGCTCAACATTCGCGAATCATTAGATTCGAAATTACGCGAAAAAAAGTTGGATTTTGCGCAAAAATTGTGGTAGCATTTTTTAATATATAATATTGTGATATTGTATTCGGTAATAAAATTATTTTCAAAGTACGTCTGTTTTTTCAAAAAATATTTTTTGTGACCATTAATAATTTCTGTTTTTTTAAATGTATGCTATTTATTTTAAGTTAATCATTTTCATATATATAAATTGTAGCATTTAAATTTTTTTTTTGCGTATCGAATAAAATAGCTAATATCAATTAGTTATTATTGTTTTTGTTTTTTATTTTGTACAATAGTTTTTTAAAAATCATCGATATATTGCTTCAATATTCGCATAGAAAATCATTTACTACGCATATTCGATAGAAAATTCGCGAAAATGAGACATTTTAATTATTAAAAAATAATCAATTATTGCAAATATGAAAACTAACATTTTAATTAAAATATTTTTTTCAATTTTGATTTAATAGTTTAAATGTATTATGTTTTCAAAAACTATCGATGTATCGCTTCAATATACGCGAGATTAAAACGTCGCGAATAAGAGAAGTTTTAATGTATTAAAATTTAATTGGTAATTGCAAATATAAAAATCAATATTTTAATTAAAAAAATTTTAATTTTGGCTTTTATATTATGTTTTAAACGTATTATTTTTATTAATTAATTTTCATACCACATTTCGGACATTGTTCTTCCAAACATTTCAAATCCTACGTAACCTAAACCAGTTTCAAACCATTTTAATTATTTAGGTATTTAATTTTTTATTACAACCAAAATATACATACAAACATACTTTTAATTATCAAGCAAAGTAATTACAAGTTTGTTTGTTTTTTGTATTTCTAATTTTTGTAATTATTTCATACTGGTCCCATTTTCGATGTTGTTCTAAACCTTGTGTGATTAGCAAGCATTGCGTTTTGCCGTGGATCTCCATTCCGAGGTTGGTGACTCGTTTTCAAAATATTGCCCTCACTTTCATTTTATGTTGGTGGTTGGAGCAGTCGCCCCGTTAAGTTTCTGTTTCCAAAAGTATACTTTACCAAAGATTACACAGTTTTCAAATTCCTTTAGATTGGCATCGATTAATGTTGATTGAAAATTGATCTGTATGTGTAGAAAACCATTAGCGATTTAGAAACAGCAATGGCGTCCAAGTTTTTTTATACACGGAAACTTGAAGCTACGTGCCATGCTGTTAACAACGTCAACAACAAAAAAGAGTACATGACACCAAAAAGTTCATCTTTTTGGAAAAGTGGAACGATAATGACTTAAAAATGATATGATTACTATATAAATGCTGGGTATGGTTTCACTATTTTTTGTGTTTAAGTAATAAGAGATGTCAAACATTCATGGTCATCATTTTGATAAAATAAAGCTGAGGTCAGGTGTTTACTTCTATAATACCTGTGGAAACTACGGTGCATTATTCTGATGATGACCAACTGTTAGATCGTTGATAACTCCAAGTTATATCTCTTTTAATTAGAAAGTACCCCTTTAATAACTACTTATGTGTTTTGATGGGTATTGCAGTTTTTTTTTAAGGTGTGAATTAAATGGGGTCCGGACAAAAGCTCCACAATTAAAGTGCAAAATAGGACAAAAAAGCACCTCAGTTTATATTAAAATAAGTCACAAAAAGTCATTCTGAAAATTATTTTTACTTTTTACTTTTTCAGTGAATTTTGCATTGTTTTTAACTACCCTAACCTAGTGACTATGGGTAGTTTAGATTAGTTAAAAACAATATAAAAAATAAATTAGCAATGTTGTTGTAGTTTCCAAAGTTTGATGTTCTATTTATTATTATGATTCCGCAAATAATTTTGTTCTGATTTTTTAAAAAATTTTAACAATAAAAATGCCATTTGCGGCAAAATACAAAATGTAAATAAATTTTTAAAAATTACTTTTATTATGTTTCAATATAACCAACTGAGGGGGTTTTGTTCTACTTTACACTTTCAGTGTCCTACACCCAATTAAATATGCATTGACATTTTTTGCACACTCCACCCCTAGCTGGGTAACACACAGGCTCTTGAAAATTTAAATAAATTAAATGCAAATTTTTAACGATTTAGATTTTAAAACATTTTTACTGTATACTCATGTATGTGTTCATTGCAAATTTTCATAATGGTGATAGAATGTATTGTAATTTAGTTTAGTTATACAAAACTATATACAAGTGAGTAGTCATAGATTGTATAGATATATATATACAAATAAAATACCTTATAAAACCTAATAATGAAACATTTTTTGTATATATAGGAAAGAGTGACAGAATGACAGAACTGAATAATTCAGAAGAACTTGTACAACTAGATAAAAGTGAAGAAAGTTTTTTGCCAGGTATAGCTTTTAACCATGGTAATGTATAATTTTAACTTTTACAATGGATTAACTTCAGTATTTCTGCTTTGTTCCTCTGAGTACACACCGGTGAGTCTCGGGTTACAATATTGTTGATGTTACAGACAAGTCAATGCATTAATTTTGCATGAAGTAAATGTTGACTTGTGTAACATCAGTTATGAACTAAAAATTTTTTATGAATGACAAACGTACGTTGGTCAACATGAGATGACTGATTCGTAGGTTATTCATTTTATGACAATTTGAGTTGCATGCAAAATATTGTCAGACAAAATCCTTCTTAAGAATGGAATCCTTGCTCATAACCTGAGATTTATATTTTGTAAAATATAAAACACTAACATAAGACTATGTATCATTTAGCATCCGAGGTGGACATTCTTCAAGATGTGGTACAAGCAGCGGAAGTGCTAGATCCATTTCAAATATTAACAACTAATGGAACTACGCAAATACTAAATGCTGAAGCATTGCAGACATTAGAAGGTGTTGTCATCACTGTAGCACCTGGATTGGAGGACGAACAAAATGGTTAGGAATAAAAAATGCTGTTAAATATCAAATTTATAAATTTTTATGTTTACTGTTACATTTGATGTACAGAGTGATCCTGAAATGTCTAGTCATATTTCAACCACGGAGGGTACGCATCAAAACAAAGCAAACAACCCATATAAACGTGAGTCTGGAAATGCTTTCTTTCTGTGATAACACAGGGTGAAATCACATAATGGTTCTGTAATTGCTGTAGGTATGCAAATGAGTATGCATTTCTAGACCCATGTTTATATGGACTTGTTGCTTTGTTTTGATGCGTAGCATATGGTTGAAATTTGACTAGCTCTTTTAGGAACACCCTGTAGATTGTGAATGTTTTTTTTTTATCTTTTCATAGAAAGCTTGTCAGACAAAATTTGGCAAGTGATTCCTTCTGGCAATGCAGGCATTGCACACATCATAGCTGTTGGTCAATCGGATGCTTCATTGGCGGATATAAGTGATGTAGTCGAAACTGAAAATATAGAAGAAGAAACTTCTGCCTCTGAGGTTAATAAGGGTGTAAATATACAGAGCGATACGCTTGCTTCCATGTTACTATTAAGTCCAATTGCTAACAGTAACTTGCCACCCGATGCTCCGAGCTGGGCTATGAAACTTCGTGACTGTGAAGTAAGCGTTTGTTATGGTTATCAAGTATTTTTCTGGCTTAATGTGTGGATTCGTGGGTGTGTATCGTTTGTATTTTTTCAGGCCATTGGAGATTCATTTCGAGGCTGGGTTTCAAGTGAACCAGAATTGGATTTGATACTAACGTTTCATAAACAGCAAACACAGAGCTATTGGGGTACACGGCAGTCGCCAAGTTCGTCACGCCAGTCAACGAGATTGATGTGGAAATCGCAGTATGTGCCATTCGATGGCATCCCGTTTATCAACTCAGGTAAGTGTTTGAGAAGATTCGTTTTTTACTAGTAGTGTAAAGTAGTGTTCACAACCAAGCTGTGAAGGGGTGTTGCGGTTAGCTTCGTTGACCTAGAAACGTACCACTTCCAGTGCTAATTGATTACTAATTAATACCTGATTGGCCATTCCTTGCACTTAATTGGTCAATACAGCTGAGGCATCAACCTCAGTATTGGCTTTTATAGAGTAGGATTAGTACACATCACCACAAATCTTCGATTTATGCAACTTTTTCAAATATGATCTGACTCGTATGTGATTGAATTGATTCTACTAGATTAATGTGTTAATAACTGATTCTACTAAATGCTCATTAAATGCCAAAAAATTTCACGATTCTGCGAATTTGCACAATGATGTGCAAGTGACTGAAGGGGTTGTCTTCTGCAGCTTTGGCATTGCTTTGCAATTTTATACAATGCAAGGTTGTTTCAGAACACAATTTAAACATTTAAATCACATACAGTTTGGAGGTCAATATATACATAATCATAACTAATTTAAATATGGAAATGATAGTGAAGCTGTCTAAGTTTCATAAAACAGATATGACATCAGTCCACCTCCACATGGGTGCTTTTGATCGCATAAAAAATGATGGTATTTTAACTCTCACCATGTATTCTGCAATATTCCTCCATGTGACCTGTATTTGTTTCTGCATACCGCTAAAAAACCTGTGCTTGGTCACTCAGAGTTGCCATTTTAGAAAATAACTGAATGCAGCGCTACTGCGGCTCTGGTGTGCACTACAAAATACCCAGTTAAACTTGAACATTCATAATCTACATTGCGCCGAACACAGAAGTGTTTGTCTGGTCAAGATAGTTGCATAACTTGCAAAGTTAGGAGTATGACCAAGCAAAGTCAGCAGAAAACCAGATTTTTGAAAATTTTGGGAAAAATGTTCCTTCAAAGTGGCATAATTTTGCCAACTTTCTCTATTTTGCCATTTAACTTTTTTGAGTTTATGCTTTCATTCGACCAAGTATCACATTTATATATATCCTGATATGAAAAAATGAACTTTTCTAATCTTGACATCTCATTGTTAAGATGACACATTATAATGATACATTGACACATGAATGACACGTTTTGATGATACATTGTAAGCTATTCTAATGGTCAACAACAAAAAGCAGCATGGTTTGGAAATGATACTATGCGAATGATTTATTTGTTAAATTGATTTTTGACATTATTATTTTCAGGAAGCAGAGCAGTAGTTATGGAATGCCAGTATGGTCCAAGACGTAAAGGAAACGCAGTGAAAAAGCAATATGAAACTTCAAATAGTTTATACAAACAAACCTGTCCTGCTAGGTGAGAGTATTATTTTTTTTTTTAAATCTGTAGAATAATAATATGAATACAGTTGAAAGACTTATGTGTATATATTTTTTTAATAATATGTACAGGATATATGTCAAGAAAGTGCGGAAATACCCACAATATATGGTTGACATGAATTCCGACAGGAAAAGCTTACGAATGGCCATGGATCATGCATTTCAGGAATTGAAAACGAGAGGATACGACGACCATGGTGAAGATAGGTTTGTAAACAGATTTTAAAGTACATTTGTTTTATTCATTGGCTGGAAAGAATTTTTCTTGGCTAATGATCAGGCTTTTAGTTTTCTGTATCCTATGACAACATTGTATTTTGTATAGATGGTATGTACAGTTACCGACCGTTGCTGCGCACGAGTTTCACGATTTCAGTTCCGATTTAAAACATCCGAAGAAAGTACAGTGTGAGGTGAAAAAAGAAATCTTAGATTCCGACGACGACAACAGCAGCAGTATTGTAGGAAGTCGTATGCATCCGAAGTTGGTGGAAAAAATTAGAGAATTGGTTGTCGGAGGTCAACGTGATGTGTATACGATTCGCATAGAGCTTAGGTACAGTACTTAATATTTTTTCTTCAACATTTCAGTGTTTCTTTGATCATACAAAGTATGATTTTGTTTGTAGCATACAATTGTAAGATGAAAACAACTTATTTGGTTTCTGTTGTATATAGGAAGTATGTTGAGAATGAAATGTTTGACTCAATTGACCAAATTCCTGAACGCCACAACTTATCTTACTTTCCTACTGTGCACGACATACAGAACCACATATTCCAAACAGTGAAAGATGCCGAAGATGGGAAAATTCTAATTAACGAGTGTATAGTTACACGCGAGATTGTAAGTATCATTTCTTAACAATAAGTTTACGCTAGTAGCTCTAACAGTTAATAGTTAGTTCATCATAATGTCAATGTTAGTAAAATTTATTAAAATCTAAGAGTATGTACTGGGTATCCCATAATTCACTACCCCATTTGTTTTTATTAGAATTTTTTTTTTTTAATTTTTATTTTAATTTTCTTTCACAATATTATAAAGGAACTGAACAAAAAATTTATTAATAATTCTTTATTAATTTTTGGTGTATTTTTACAGAAATACCAAGTGAAATTTGGTTCAACCCTTATTTTTAATTTCACTCATGTTTGGTTGTTGTAAATTAAATTTCAACAATGAACCTTTAACACTTTTTTCAACTGGTTGAAGTTAAAAATCAAGGTTGAACCAAATCTCGCTTGTTATGTTTTGTTTGTTCATTGTATAAATACACCAAAATTAATAAAAAGTGGGTAGTAAAAATTTCTTTGTTTCTTAAAATAATGTGGAAAAAAATGAAAAAGCAAACAAATGGGTGACGAATTAAGAGTCACTCTGTACCAATATACACTCAATGTATTTGTTCATTGAATGTGTGTATGTTGGTAAATATTCAAGTAATCTACTTGGAAAATTGTCTGTCAAAAACATGTGAACAAATATTTTTCAAAACAAGTGGCGTTTGATGGATTATTTTTTCAGGCACTGATGGATTGTGATAGCGAAACATCGTGCGAAAAACCAGAGTCGGAAGACTCCGCTATCATGAAGTCGGAATATCTTAATTCTTTGCCGAGTCTCGAGACATCGCCAACCACAGAGATGAGTTGTTTGCCGCAGTCCTTGACCGTGACGTTCTCACAACCTCAGGAAGGTAATTGTTTCATGAATTCTGTCGTGATGAAATTTTGCAGTTCATTCTGTATTCAATTTTTGTATATCAATAATAGGTGAGCAACAAGTAATTTCTAAAATAGAAGCACATCTCAATGACGGAACTATGCAAGTGAGCACAACTTTGACAGCCGAAACTATAGAACTTCTTTCACGACACTATCCAGAATTGTTGACGAGTGCTGGTATACAAGTAAGTTGTTTGATTTTTAAGAGATATTAAACGTAGAGATTTTAAACATACATTTTTTTTTTAATAAACGATATTCATTTTTCCAGTTAGAAAACCTTGGTTCACAATCCGAAACATCGATGCACGACAGCGGATCGTCGTCTCAAATCAACGTTGTGGAAACCAGTGATGTGCCCAGCGAAATGTTGTCACATATTGAAGAGATAAAAATGGAGACGGATTTTGTTAACGATGAACATCTTACTGACAGTGAATCACTAGAGTTGTTCAACTCTTCGGATGCGAACAAGAAAGTGGTGATTATTACAGCATGAGTAGGTAAGTGAACTGTTTTTATTTTATTATTACAATGGAGGAGTTGCGTGGAATGATGGCGTAACTCGAATAATGTAGTTTTGAGAAAAAGTGCGAAAACTTCTGACACCTTCAAATTTAAAATCAAAAAAGATTTCTTGTCAATTTGCATATTTATAAAAGGAAAATGAACAGGTTTTGCAAAAAATCTGTTGACTTTTTTAGTTGACAAGGCCTCAAGTAAAAGGCTAATTTAAAAACGCAATTATGCCATTATTCCAAATATCATGCTAATTTATAAATGCATTTACACTGTTTTTCCAAAGATCAGTATCTTTTCGAAGTGAAGCACAAAAAGAAATAAATCACAAAAAAAAATTTAATGTGTTTTGTAATAAAGATGCTGGAGGATTTTACACATTTACAAAGTCGCATTCCATATTCTTGTTCCAAAATATCTGAAATTCCAAATTGTATGCAACCCAATGTCTGTATGCTATAGACTGGTCTAAAACGATTTAATATATGCATTCTAAGGAATGGCGACGTAAATGGATTTACGATTATTTTTCAATAAACTGGCTATTTTGTTTTATGAATAGTAATGAATGATAGTTAAATAATCATGCTATACATGAAACTCTTGTTATGCAAGGTGTACCTGAACAATCTAGTTAAATTTTAACCACAGATGCTAATGCATCAAAACAAAGCAAAAAGTGGACTCGTAAACATAGGTTCGAAAATTCATACTCCTCACTTGCATGCCCTACGACGATTATGAGACAATATGCATTTACATGACTTCATTCCTTGCATTATCTCGGAAGGAAGCATTTCTGGACCCATGTTTACAAAATATGGGTTGTTTGCGTTGTTTTGATGTGCAGCATCTGAGGTCAAAATGTGACTAGAATTTTTAGGAACACCCTGTACATGGGATATCATGAAATGTTTTTTTGTTTTTGTACAATCAATATTTGTAATGTTATTAAAATTTGTTTTTAAAAATTACTTTTTTATAGATGGAAAAATGTCACACGTTGAAAATCTCTTAGGCGATGTATGAATGAATATAAGGCTGGTAGTGATTGTGTATATATATAGAGACTGCGGGCAGTCGTAACGATTTGTTAACGTTATTTTTGTATACTGTACATATATATTTCCGAACGTTGTTTCTTTTGTTTTTTGTTTGTTTTTTTTGGGTGAAATTTACTCTGTTTTACTTCATCTTAAATGATTGAATAAAATCTTAAATCTCTTTAATTGCATTTGTATTTAATTTCATTAATACTACCATCATTAAATTTATTAATGCTACATTAACACTAATCTCTACAAACTGCATTAAGTCATTGGCAATTGATTCTTATCATCCAGTATTTCAGTTTTACTGGATACTATGAGTGTGATTTTCATATAGAGGACATTTATTTTATTTCATTTTTTTTTTGTGGCAATATCATGATACAAAATTATATTTTAAACAGCAACTACTAAATGTGTTAAATTATCATCTTGGAAGCAGTTTCAGAGATTGACCTTTAACACAACATTTTATTGCCTTCTATATTTTTTTATTAATATTATTTAAAATAATCGTCGTGTTATCAGTTTTGACCTTTAATTTTCGCTTTCAAGCAGGAAACTGAAATTATGTCCATATTAATTTATGCATAGGAAAAATGAGATGCATAGGTTTTTGATGCGTTAAAATAGTACAGAGTTTTTATGCCGAATTTTATAACACTTATGTTTGTTCAGATGGTTTCTCGTAACATGCCATTGCAAACATGATAAAAACTATATATCCCACTCATTCAACTTGAAGTTTTATTGGCTATGATATGGAAGCGCACACAAATTTCCCATCATGTAACTTGAGAATAGGACCGTATGTTAGAGCTTCTGCATATTATCTCTACCTAGATAAGAACATTGAATGTGTACAGTCGATTGTATAATAGTTTATTTTCCATGATAATTGATCCCATTTTATTTTTTTCAAATTCTTATACTTCATCTTTATTACTATTATTTTTTATCTGTATGTGTATTTTAGATATATTCTATAAGTGTTTTTTTTTTCAACCATTGATTAAATTATTTTTTTATTATTAAAAATGAACGATTCGATATTTTTATACTCTTTTATATTAGCTTCACTTGTGAGTTTGTGAGCTGGAAAATGAACGTATATTGTACAATCGTTTATGAGAATGTACTGTATAGTCCAAAAGACTCAACGATCGCATAAATCGAAATTTGCATTAATATTCGCATAGACGAAACTTGCAGAAATAAAAATTGAATTACTCAAAATACGCATAAATTGAGTATCGAAATTACTCAGCGATTGAATAAGTATTAATTTGCTTAAATCAAAACAAGCAAAAATGTTTGTTTTTTTGCATTATGTATGTACATACAGTATATTTGTATATGACACAGTAGGCTATACAAAGAGTATGCATTTTAATGTACTTGTTATACTCTTTATATCAGCTTCACTTGTGAGTGAGTTTGTGAACTGGGAATTTAACTCATACTGTTATATACGTACGTATACTGTCGTTTATGAGAATATGCTGTATAGTCCAATGTAGCATAAAACGAGAACTGCATAAGTTCTTCGCATAAATAATAAACCGCATAAGTCCAATGTAAAAAAAAAATCGCATATATAAATAAAATAATAAATCGAATATGGAATTATCCAAAACTCGCGTAAATCAAATATCGAATTACTCGACGATCGCATAAATTTAAATTCGCATAAATCCGACATTAGCATAAATCAAAATTCGCATTGATCGAAACATGCAGAAATAAAAAATGGAACTACTCAAAAAAACGCATAAATTGAATATGGAATTACTTAGAGTGCATATATTTTAATTCGCATAAATCGAAACATGCAGAAATCATAAATGGACTTATTGTATTATGAATTTCTCTTTATATACAGTGTATATAAAGAGAATGCTTAAAAAGTATTTTTAATGTACTTGGTCAAAATTATGTATATTGATTATTATACATCATTTTATTTATATATTTATTTATTATTTATTTATATTTATACACATCTATCTGAAATTGTGTATATTGGTTATTGTTATTTTACATTTATTATTATTATTATTATTA
>JAQIWH010007090.1:0-11925 GCA_034695005.1 Cryptops parisi
ACTGGCTTTTACAGCTATGTCATTTGGCCCTCAGACTTTATTTAAATCAGAAATACAGAAATGACGATGAGATGAGGGTGATAAACATGGAACAAGGTTTTACGAAGCAGGAGGAAACGGGAGTGCCTCGAGAAAACCTGCCCCCGCGGTATCAGACCCTAAACTGAACCCACACGGCACGAGTGGGAGACGTGTGGAGGAGAAGCACGTTGATCGTTCATAGAGTAGACTAGTAAATAACCCGTCAAAAATGACAGGAAAGTTGTTTATTGCTGTCCTATTGCTCATGTTATCTGTTATTTCGTATTGTTGTCGCAATATTCGTTACAGTTATTTATTCATTCAACTTAATATTCGTTACAGTTAGAGTATTTATTTTTTATTTCGTTTCGTTTTGTTTCGGTTATTTCTATAGAAACATAACTGGTGAGGAGGAGGAGGAGGAGGAGGAGGATCTTTGTATTCTGTATAACAATTAAATTGCCTATGTTTCAATTTCGAATAGCAAATTGCTTCTTGTTGGATAGGGTGTAGTTTAATAAACTAAGGTATGATCTTAATTCCATTTGAAGTGTGTTCATTATAATACAGTACCGGTAGTATAATTTTATGATATTTTTTTTCACTTGATTTGTTTTAGTCTTGCATTGGCGTTTTGCAATTTCACAGTGAATCACTGAACCGTGTTCTCGTAAGTATTACTCGTTTATCTCGTTGAGACGCTAAATAGTAAATCAAATCAAATTCAATAGTAACGTTATTTCATCAATGAAATGTTTTATCGTAAATAAACAAACCTGCTAAGTACAGTAAGTACAGTAGTTAAAAAGTACCGTACTGATAAATACCACCATTCCACTTCATCATGTTTTAGGACGGTAGAAGGCTCAAGGCGTAGTTTTTATTATTACTATTATACAGGGTGAATCTTTTTAGTGTGAGCTCTTTTTCATTGGTTGGTTTTGGCTGGCGAGTTGATCGATTCGGCGCCAACGTCAGTTTCATAATATCCAATTAGGCGATCATCGCGGCGGCCTCGTGACCAGAGGCTCGTCTTCTTTTTGCTCCCCCTTTACTTGGCGGGTCTCTTAATTAAAGCCAAGCCTCCCAACGACACTCGGTTGGCAATAAAACGGCTCGCTTCTGATCCCTTATGACCAGCCTGGGATCGAGCGCCAAAATAAAAGGGATGAAAAAGCAGGGGAAAAAAAGAGACATCAAATCACAGCTGTTCACCCGAGGGACAGACGGACACACATAAGATGGCGGAAGAAAGGAGATTTGGTTGTGTCGTTGGAAATCGTTGAGGACGTGGTCGTAATGTAAACGATGGACCTGATGAAGAATGGGATGGAGTTCGACGTGACGTGACGTGACGTGACGTGGAGGTGGTCGAAGAAGCGTGGGTTTTATGGAGCTGGGGTGTCGCTGTTGAGAAGTTATTAAAGTCGGGCTGACAACTCACGCGAAGGGTTAATCATGGCTGAAAACTGACTAGTCGAGGAAGCTCATGGTCAACTAAATTTTAATTAAAGCGTATTTTTTTAGTGTCGTTGGATGTATCGACTTTTACACGCCACGACATTCCAGTCACAGTCTCAACGTCTCTTTTAATTGGTGCAGTGAATCATTAAATTTCTGTTTCGAACTTTATAAAAATGTTCGTCTTCGTTGTTTCAAGTCGAGCTGGCCTTCGACGTAGAAATCGCGTATGTGAAACAAATTGCTCTACCTAGTGACGGCATTGTCCGTCAGGTTTGTACGACGTTAAAGATTCAAGTGCTGATCTCAAACATACAGAAAATTAATTTTAAAAACAATCATTTGTCATATCAAAGATTGTGTCCTTCGTGAACTCTTGTAGGGTGATGCCCGGGCTTTCCTTCCGTATTAGACAGTAAGTAGCATTTGATAAATAATCTTTTAAGAATTTTGTGTCACTAGAGTAGATACGAGTCAATATCTCGCCAATGTAAAGGGCTTGGCAGTCAAAAAATTGATACTTCACCATGAACTTGTTTGGTAATTCATTTGTTGTATATTCACATCTGTTGCATATTTCATAGTTGTCTTATTTACAATCTGTATTTGTTTATTCTATCCGAAATGTAACATTTTAAAATGAAAAAAAAAACGAAATTTAGACAAGTCCCGGCATTTTTATCAATGATCAATCATCCTCTATCTACATAGGTAGTTTAGGAAAAAAGAGGTCTGCAGAACTATTAATTTTCACAAGTTTTATCGTGAACGTTACCCATTTTAATGCTTTAAGTCGTGGAATAAGCTATTTATTTATTTATTTATTCATCGTTCGCATCTCAAATGAGATACGGCATTGGGTGAAGTACACTGTGTGATTACATATTGATAAAAAAATTAGTAAGTCAATCTTTATATTGACATTAACCTAGTAATCGAATATCATCCTATAAATCTGGCGATCAATGAATGATTTATACTGGCTAACGCATCATAATTCCAATTCAGACCAAAAGTCTTCGTGCCAACAAAAACTGAGAGCTACCTATTTATTAGAATTTATTCGTAAACTGATGATTTAAAAAGGAAAAAACCATTTCGTGATTTTGAAAAATGACTGAATTATGGATTGAATTTTGTTGTTTTTTTGTATTTTGTTTAAATGGACCTTGTGGGGTGTGCAATAAACAACGTAGTACATATTTAGCGCGTCATGTTGTGCTGTCCTTGGAATCGCGTAGCTTAGGCTTCACGCGTTACTAAGTTGATGTACAGGGAAGCACCGTCGTCTAACAATCACCCAATACAGGTGGTCGCTGTGATCGCTGTTTTCTCGCATACAGATACATGCGTATCAATATTACGCACGCTAACTGTGAGAGGGTCAAATGACAAACCTAACAGCAGTTACAAGTACAGTAGACTCTCGCTAATCCGGACCTGATTAGTGACACAAGTGCGTAAAACATTTAGTTCAATTTTTCATTAAACTCAATGTTTTAAGTTTACTGCATGAAAAAAATCTAAATAAGAGACAACTATTGATGGTATTTTACTGTCTCATTTTCTGATATCATCGTTGTAATTCCTTTTTTTTGACATCTTGGTAGGGGGTCGAATTAACAAAAGTTCACTGTACAGTTTACAAAATAGTTACACAACTTTTTTTTGGGTTCACCTGGAACTAGTCCGCCTTGTGTCGTTCGTCATACTTCCTGAATCAGTCCTAGTAAGCATTTTTTAAGAGAATCGTGCGTAGGTCTGTCTGCAACTTGCCTTTACTTTCGTCGTTGCTCTGAAATAGGGATACCACACATACGCAGGGGTCGACTAAGTTAACAACTAGCACCTTTTTTTTCCAGGCGTCAGCATGCATTTTATTAATATTAAACAAATCTACGTACTGTGTAAATAGAGGCGCCCTGTTTTTGTCTACCCCTGCACATAGGTATTGAAGTAAATTCTGTTTTGTTTGTTAGTAAGGTGCAAGGTGGTGAACCTTAGATCTTGGGTGTTTAGAGTAAAATGAGATTTTATAAAGACGCGATCACCAAGTTATTGGGTTTCTGACTGACGTCCTCAAATCAATGTTGGAAAATGAAATTTCGGATAATCAAGATTTTAGTGTATTACGTCACAGAAAAGGAAAGTATTTCGTAGGAGACAAGGAGCTCCAGAAAAGGAACAACTATAAATTCTTATTTGTTGGATGTATTTATTTATTTGTCAAAACCTTTTATAATGAAGTAAAACTAAACGTCTGGAACGCTTCGAACAGCCCTCGCGTGATGATGATGTATTTTTGTTTTTGAAAGGTTCCGTTCAGATTTTTAATGTCGGGGTGGAAGGCGAGTGAATTGAAAACCTCTTTCCATTTATAACCCATAATGCATTTTGAAAACCATCACGTGAGTTTATTGGGCAAGGTTTTGTTTTAGAAATGGCGAGTTATTTTCGCACGAGATGGAAAAAGCCAATAGGTAATGCCACACTGGCAAAACGGATGAGATGGGTCACCAAGATTTATTGAATTCGTTTGTCATCTCGAGTGTGTCGTATAGCACATAGCGTCGTCGTGATACGACGTTCGTTTTTCTAGCACGCGATTGTACGTATTCGGGTGGCACTCCATCTTTGCAAATCGAAACGACCACGATCATTGGTCAACGACGAAATTCGCTTTTCGTTATGGCAGGGACGTCATTTTTGGAGACATTCCAAATTGATGTTGTCCGAACGCTTTGTGTTAATTATCCAATCATTAGGAGCGAAAAGGGGGCCTGGCACGGGGGTGTTGTTATTGCCTTCATTTTGGAAATAGATGATGAACTGAGAATGAGGTTGACCATTTGGAAACGTGTCGCGTCGACGAAGGTTGGGTCAACTTTTCGGTTTCTTGGTTCCGACAAGCTGATCTTGTTTTCATTTCAATACGAGACTAGAAATTTTCGATTCGTCACCAATATCGCCTACACACATCTCCACTCACCCACCGTCGTCATAAACACGGCAGCCCTTCACGAGTCAGGTGGTGTTACGTGACGACGCTGAGCAAAGGACAAAAAAAAAAAGAGGCAAAGCACGAAAACTGGAGTCTTTTAGTTTTATCGAATTCCACTTTAATATCGTTTTCTGTAAAAATCATCCGTGTCACGAGCGAATAAAGTCGCGCCGTTTTTAAGATTGACATTGGATTTGGAATTGAGTGATAAATGGTGACGATGCGAATTTCTCATGCGATTGTAACGCGCGGAAAATATGAATTGTGAAACGCCCTTTGAAATAAAGAACGCCGTACGTTTTATTATTATTATTATTATTATTATTATTATTATTATTATTATTATAGTTTATTTGGGAGGTCCATTACAGACAATACAAACAAGCAATAAAATCCCAACACACCTGATAACAAACAATCCAGGAGATCAGAGATACTTGGGTCACGTTTAATGACATTAAATCTTTAATCCTTTTCGTATCCCGTCAAAATGTCGTGGCAAAAATGTCGCTGCACAAAAATGTTGTTGTATACATTTTTGTAACATTACATTTTCTTACGTTATCATCTGTGCTGACTCGATAGTGCTTACAGGAGTTTTTTGTTTTGATGTGATTATTTTTGTATATCTTATTCAAAAGATACATTGTAAAAATACATAGAAACTCTAATAGGTAATGCAATAGATAAACAAAAAAATGACAACCTCACGGATTTCTTCTCTAACGAAGGCTATTTTTTTCTAATTGTTATAAAATGCAAAGATCCTCTTCCTCCTCCTCCTCCTCCTCCTCCTCTTCACCGGTTAAGTTTCCATAGAAACATAACATAACATTGCATTTTGCATTTTATAATAACAATCTTGCTTCCAGTAAATAATTTCTTACAAGCGCGTGCTTCCTCACCAGCGCCACCGTGTGTGGAAATAAGAAATAAATACTCTATCTGCAACGAATATTGCGCAGCAATATGAGCTACTAAATGAATAAATAACTTTCCCGTCATTTTTGACGGGCTATTGACTAGTTTTATTATATTGCGTCCCGAACAAATGAGACAAACGGTAATAGATATAGCATACAGGGTAAAACAATTATTTAGAAGGCATCTGAATAAATGACAAATTGGTCAATTTGTTTTTCGAACTGCTTGCATCTGTTAATACATTTATTATTGGTTTGACACTCTATTGGGAGTTTCCTTAATCTGAAGGGAATAGAGTTCCAGCTGTTGAAAGAGGTGTTTGGAGATATTGTCTTTGACTAGAAGTTTGTTTGTATCTGTGGTTTGGACGGGTGCTAACTTTTCAGTGTTATTAATGTATTGTGTAGAATAGAGCGAACGCCACTGCACTGATTCATCAATAACAAAACGAAAGACAGCACATAAATGCATGTGTACTATTTCACTTTAAAATTATGACTTGACAGATTGCTCAATGTCAATTAAACATACAGCCATTACAAGGCTATCTTCTATCGTATACGAGATATCAAACAATAGATAATAAACCACTAAACAAAACCACAAGGAAAAGAACTGAAAAGTAACTATATCATTACATCATCGTTCTCACGACATTATCTCTAAACAATCCAAAGTTGTACATTCAGCTGCCGACAGATTCCGTTCCTATGTTGTTTTGAAGAATATTAATTTTTTTTTTTTTGCAAGTACTAACTTTTGGTAGATGAAGCAATCCCGCATTAATTTTGCGATTCGAAACAAAAAGTTTATTATTATAAAGATCTGAACTTGTCTCGTTGTCAAGGGGCTTATATTATTGTTTTGCTCAAAATTAGGCGTTAGGTAGGAAGGTAGAACACATTCGAAAGTGCTTCCAAATCATGTTTGACAAAAAAGTTACTTGTTAAATGAAGTGAACGCCCTTCCATTTTATAACGTGGCAGTAGCCTTCAAAAAAAAAAAGAGAAAAGAAACGACATTAAAGTAAGGTAATCCGATGAAGAAGATGTCACCTCATTCTTAATGAATCTCCGAGTGGTCAGTCGGTTAGTCTTTCCTTATCCTCTTTCTCGAGCTGTTCTTTTTTTTTTCTTTCGCTATTGATCTTTTCGAAAAGGGAGCTTTAGACTCGAGCTTCCGGGGAATCCGTCCGACCGGAAAAGATTGTCGCCACTGGTTGGTTGGTGGCTTGTCGTGAGCTGCTGGTTTGGAAACGAGAATGTCGCCCACTGACGATGATGGACTCGCTCCTCATCCTACCTTTCTTTTTCGGATCGTCATCGTGGAAACGGTGTTAAGCGTTCATCGAGTGAGCTCAAGACCCTCACACCGAGCTCCTTGCAAGAATATATTTTGAAATTGCGTTAAGTTTTGGTCGGACAACTACTTAACTGTCACAAAAAAGCGATAAAAAAATGGCAAACTTGAAAATTTAACTACGTTGTTGATTATCGTACTAACTAGCTTACGTGTGTTATCTGCACCATTGATTTTTTTATTTTATTTTATTTTATTTTAAATGGCACGTCTCAGGAGACAAAGTATAACTATTCAAACATTTAACGTGTTGAAATACTACTTTTTTAAAATGAATACAATTAGTTTGACACGTGTGAAACAATAAAACTGTAAACGATTATTCCGTAAACTCGAGTTTTTTTATTAACGAAAAATCATTTTCTCAACTATAAAATCGATTTTTCAGTCGCGTTTGATTTTTGTCCAAAATGTTGGGTTTCTGAGTGCGACTTGGGTTGGACCTGTTTTCGAGTTTTATGGAAATAATATTTTCAGATGAAACACGCACGATGTCAATTTTCGAATCTCTTGAAACAAAGTGGCCATCCATCCATCCATCCAGAGCCTTAAAGAAGTCGAATTGCGTTTCCAGTCGACATCTTTTTGTAATTTGGCTATAGTTTTTTTTTAACCTCTTTTATTTAACTTACTCCGAGGTTGATGAAATGGTTCAACATTTTTTAGCTTTTTATCGGTAGGTTTCCGATGACCTACAGAGCTGAAATTTTGAACCCACGCTGGAACATTTTGTTGTATCAACTTTAGACGGTTCATTAGTCAAAACAGTTTGTGGTATTGAATTAAATACGTCGTCATCATGGTCACACTTTTTTTATGTGATACGAGTAGGCTTGAAAAGTTAAAACTTGAGGACTAATGAAACAAAAAAAAACATTTTTATTTTTCCTTGTTCTCATATGACCCCATTGGGGCGAATAAAGAAGAAGAAGGAGAATAAAACGAAAGATTGTAACGACAAATGTGTTTTATCTGACGTTTTTGATTTTTTCAAACTCGCAATTTTTTAGTGCATTAAACAAGAAAACTATTCCTTTGTTTAATGTCTATCACCTATGCTTTTTTTTTCATTTCTGCTTTGGGCCAAAAAAATGTCACACACAAAGTGTCATTCGACGAATCGACTAGGATAGTTGAGTATTCGGCTCAAGTGCCTAAAGTGACAACTCCAACCTCGTTATCCTGGACCAAAGAGCACAAAAGATGAAGACATTTCTTTTCGTTTTTCTAATCTTCTTCTTCTTCTATATTTTCGTCCCCGTGTTCTTTAATCTGACTTTCGCCGTTTCATTCCATTGTCATCGATCACCGGACTATTTTTAGTTCGCTAAGGTCGAAATCGTAAGAAAAGAAACCGTTATGGAGATGAGAAGGTTTCCATCTTCTCCAGGGGTTGACTTTTTTTCTTACCTCTTTTCTTAGGGAAAAAATAGGGGATCAAAATGGGTTTTCCATTTCTTAACACCATCGACCTTCTGAAATGGAAAATTATTATCACTCCAACTTTATGATAGACTTTACAGTTTTGTTTTTAAATGGCAACGTTGGATGATCCTGTTCGAACGTTAGTCTTAGGTGTTCAATTCATAATCTTGTACGCATGAGACGTGACTTTATGATATACTACTACAGTACTTTGATCTTTATGTTGACGTTTAGAAATGTTTGTTTCCAACATCATTTTTCATACACGTTCATTCAAGGTGTCGTTAGAAAGTGTATAACCACATTATGTCACTCAAGTTTGAATTGATACGACGAGTAAACTTGACACGTGATAAACTTACACGTTATATTGAAAAACATGACATTATTGGATCTAGTATACTATTAATAGCCATCTACCATTAATTTTTGGCGTCTCCTTTTCTCGCTTGATTAGTGTACTTGAACATTTTCATCCGATAGGATGGACATCGATATTTTGTCAATCGTGGAAAATTGGGTTCGTTGCGGTTGATCGTCGAGGGACGGTGTGTTGTCGCCGTCGTCGTCTTTTTTTCTCGTGAAACTGGGAGGGGAGTTGACACGTTCGGAAGACTTTGCTTCTGATCCGATGAAACTGATATAAAAGTGTACCTACTACCTAGCAGAAAAATTTTCAATTTTGGCTCGACAAAGAGGTGGTTGGTTGTCGCGGTGCAATTTCACGCAACGCTGCTGCATGGGCGACTGTAAAAGTGTCACCTTGTTCCGTCGCTGAAGGTGGAATCGTTTAAATCAATTCTAATGCTACTCGTATTAGGATGACTAACGAACGTTTAGTTTCTAAAATGGAAACGAGGTCGTGTCGAAATGGTCACTTACATTTTATTCGAGACGCTTGCTCGTGATGAATTATTTGATTTCACACGATCCTTAGAATCGAATACAAAGCAATAAGTGATAACAAAAATAAATAATAACTATAATTCACATGTTTAAAAAAAGCTTTTTATCAAAACTTGAAAAACAGTGGAAAGATCGCGAAAGCGATCTTATTTTTTATTTTAATATATTTCGGTCAAAATGACCATTAGCACCAAGTACAAATTGACAAAATCCACTAATTAAGACAATAAAAAAAATATAGTGGTAACACATTCCATTTTTGGAAGAAATGGAATGTGCAATGCTGGTTCGATCACGGAGTTTCAATTCAATGTCGTGAGGTGGTGGTTGAAAAGTGAATATCAAAATTGGAGGGTTTTTTTTAGAATTGACTTTTGCACGACATGACAATTTTTGTTACAAAATGTTTTGTTATTTTTTTTTTTTTTTGTAATTTATCTAAAATCTCGAAAGGTTTCTCGAAATGTCATTAAGCTTAGAAATTGAACCTGGTTAATATGGGTATCGTGTTTCGTCAGAAAAAAAAATAGAGTTGAACCGAAATTGCATTTTTGAAGAAGACACTAAATCTTAGTCGTTCACTCTTTACAAATGTGTTTACGAAACCGGCATTAAGATTTCAACACACTCGTTCATTTTCTTTGTTTTCTTCATTTTGTCCTCATTTTGACTCGTACGAAAGGTTCACTGTCGTCGTGAAAAATGTCTTCTGTTTTGCATCACCCTTCTTCTCTTCGGTGGGGAGGTTGCGACACGTGTTTGAATGGATTTTTAGGGATAACTCTACAAAGATGTCGTGGTTGGCGACAACATAAAAACGTCGATGGTGGCGGATTCGAAGGGGGGGGGGGAGGAGCTGTTAAGCAGTAAGTGGGATTGGTAAGCTGCGCGTGCGAGGAGGAGGATTGGGAAAGATGAAAGAGAGGAGGTGAAGTAAGACGAAGGTGTCGTTGGTCGTGCCGCACGTGCTGCCTCTTACGTAAAGCGTTTGTCTCGCGACGAAACCAATCTTGACGACGACATCGAGCTGCGAGTGGGATAAAGAACCACCATGATGGTTGTATGATTTCACTTTAAACGCGCAAACTCGTTTTTTTTTCGGTCGTTTTTATTTTGGTCACATTCACACAGAAATAATGTCGTGTGCGCTGATATTATTATTATCATTATTATTATTTTATTTCACGGTCTGAAGGACCCTGAACAGGGAACGAAATAGACAACGAACATTCCAGCATCCAATTCTGGAAAAGTGAAAAACATGTTTTAAAAAAAAAGACAAAAACGAAACGAGCCAAGGTCATGGTTGAAGGGGTTAAACACTAATAAGAGCACTAACTAACTAACTGTAGTTACCACCGTACTCGAGTCGTGTTGACTCTTTGTGTCAATTTTAAACCGGGGGTTGGACCCAACGACAAGGTTGGAGTCGTGCAAACGTTGATCTCGTAGTTTCGTCGTCGATTTTTCTCGTCAGCTTAGCACGAGTAGAAATCAAGTCAAAGAAATATCGAAACTTGACGCACAAAAAAACAAAGTCGCCAATTAATCTCAAATCTCGACAATGTCGCGAAACGAGATGCGTTTCATCGATTTATTTATTCGTTACTTTTTTAAATTTGGATAATTGCGAGTCGTTGAGAAATAGAAACTACGCTGTCTCGTGCGGATTATTTTCGTTGTTTTAAAGGAAAGGCGACGTCGATTTGTCGTTTTTCTTTCTTGCTTTCTTCGCTCAATCGCTGAGGGTTTTAATTAAGCGACTTAAGTCAGTTTCATTAGGTCTTTTGTTTGACGATGGAATCATTGCCAAAGGTGAAGTAAAAGGCTTTGGCGAGGATACCAGTCGACCGAAATGGTGGTCGTTTTGGAAAACAAGCTGCCATTACTTTTCTACCATTCCAACGCTCTTTTCAACGAATGGGTGAGAAATAAAGAGCTATGGAAGGCTTCAAGAAAAGCCAATGACAAAAAGTGACACTTTTTTTTCCACTTCCATTAATCATCGAGTTGAAAAGCTAATTCGATCGTCTAGGGACACCGAGTTCACAATAGGCGAACGCTCTCCAAACGTGCTCGGATCTTTTCATTTTTTTACAACTTTGCAAATTAACTTTGTGGTTTCCTTTGGAGTCGCCATTTCCGGTTAAAGTGGCTTTTTTTTAACTTTGACTTTTTCTAATTTTTATTTTTTTACTTAACGGTGATAAGCGAAGGAGTAAATGACTCGCGTGAAAAAACGACCATTTACCTTTTTATTTTATTTTATTTTATTTTATTTTATTTTTTTGGAAAATCTAAATTTTCAAAACCAGAAAACTGTAAACGATGAAGTATTCACTTTGCCATTCAATGTGAAATGGGTTGTTGGTGTGTTTTGAACGATTGTGTCTAAAATTGAAAATGATATGTTTTACAACAAGTTTTTTTATCGTTTTTATAAAATAGCGTGTTATCCCCTTCTTCCCCCTCCATAAAAAAAAAGAAGCAAATTAGTTTTTACTTCTAGCAACATCTGCTACAGCTTTAAAAAATAAGGCAAAGCCACGTCGAGATCCAAAATACCGCCATTTCTATTCGCATCTCCTCTGCAGCAGCCTCGTCGTTATGGTAACGAGAGACAGTCGTCGATCGCGATTGATGTTTGATGCCTTTCTAGATGAATTGTTTCATTCAGTTCTCACAACTCGTGACTTTCGTTGGGTTAAATTGGTTTGGGAACCATTGGTCATAGGACTATTGGTCATAGGACTATTGGTCATAAGGACTATTGGTCATATGGGTTTTTGGTCATAGGGTTATTGGTCATAGGACTATTGGTCACATAC
>JAQIWH010007091.1:0-11925 GCA_034695005.1 Cryptops parisi
TTCCAGAAGCATTAAAAACACTAGCAAATCAATGAATTTGTTTAACTGCATCGACACTCGTTCTTATTGTTTTAATAAGTTCGTTTTTATGAGTTGAAAAATAACATTTTTTGTGTGTGTTTCAAAATCGTTGGGCTTTGAATATGAAGAGAAAAAAAATAATAATAATAACTCACTTGCCAATAAAAACACCAAAAAGTTTAATGTTCCCTTTCTTACACTGTCCAATTGTTTGCATTTTTAATGGCTACGAAATCTTATTGCTCCGTATAGAATTAAGTGGGTAGATTTTTCTTGTAAATTATGACATGGAATTGTTATCTGGCAAACTTGCGATGGATCCGGCGGGAAAAATGGAGAAGAAAATCGTTTTCCGCTTTTTTTTTTGTTCCTTCATATTTCATTCTCTTTTTTTTTCATTCATTTCTTCATCAATATTTAACGACTCACATGGAAATGATGCTACTTAGCAAAAGATTCATTTGCAAAAGACGCGTGGGAATTGTCTACCCCGTTAACAGCTTTTTCATATGAAAAATATTCCCAATTAGAATTGAAAAACGTACTCACTTAAAATAAGTTGTTTTTTTGGAAGTGGTTTTTTGAAATGATATAAAAAAAAAGTAATTCAAACAAACATGTGGTTTATTGAAAAATGTTGGTTAGATGTTTTTAAACAGGTGTATTAGTGTTAGCTTAAGTTTAATATATTTGTTATTGGAAATATTTTTCACATTTAATATGTGTACTTTATTTGTCTGTTGATAGTGATAATGTTGAAATGTATTAAAACGAGTCCGAATATTATTATTTAATTTTATATTTTAAAAAAAAAATTAAATTAATATTTGATATAATTGATATTTAAGTTTTATAAATTATTGATTAATATTTTTAAGTATATTTTTATTTCTAATGAGTTTTGATGAACATTATGAAATATCGAGTATAGCAAAAATAGTAACAAAATATGTTTTAACGACGTAATATTTAGTTAATAAATAATAATTAAAATAATAATAAAATGTTAGGTATGTCATATATTTATTATTATTTGATATTTTGCATTTGGATATTTTTAATACACAACTCTAACAAAGTTGTTTGCTACACATTCATGTGCTATTATGCAGAATTATTTATATATAGTATACGTATAAAGATATTTGGATTATATAAAATATTTATTATAAACTATATACAAAGTAAGGAAATGTATAATTATGACCTAAAAATGAAACTATTAGATTATATTTTACGAGTAAGTAACCTGTATTATAGCACGTGAAGATATTGTTACTTAAGTTGTTAATGTTTCATGAAGATATTTTTTCACGGACAGTGAGAAAGAGACACTTGTCTTTTATATAGTTTAATATTTTTTAAACATTTTGTGGGTATTAATGATTAACCAATAGTCAGCTCACTTCTGGCGGTAAAGCAACTTGTTGTGAATAACATTGACTTTGAAAAAAAATCAAGTAATAGTTTATAAATTGAAACATTTGTTACATTACATTCTAATTGATTATTGGATCGTGGCTGACGATTGGTGGTTATAGAAACTACTTTGCATAAGTATATAGAAACTTAAATTTTTGAGAACTTAATTTCTCGGAATAGAAGCTGTTGAATTTTACTGTTTTACTTTCTGTGAACTTTTTTGTTATGTAAAATTATTACAAAAATTAGTATCTAGTTAATTGAAATGACAACGTGACAGTAGTAGTTTACGTGCAAATTAAATTAATATCTTTATTGCGCTCATAGGAACATTTAGACAACACAATTATATAGTTAAGAACAAAAAATATGCAATAATACGTCAAATAATTAACATGTGATTCATACCGTCGAAGTTTACAATGTAACAGTTTTAAAGCAGTGACAAATCGTGCACATTAAAATGTTAACATTAATTTTTTAATTTACAAATTCAATTTACATAATTAGAATAAATGATCAGCATACTACTTCATAATATTCATATGAAATATAGTCTACATTATAAATAACGTACTACTTACTGTTGCTTATAACCTGTCGGTTAATAAACATACTGTATATTATAGTACATACTGTATATGTGAAACAATAAATTCATATAAAAAAGTATGTGCATCTGAATAGTACTTTATTTGAAATGTATGTACAGTAATGGTACATTTATCTAAAATTTATGCACGTACTGTATGTGTTAGGTTTTTGCGTATTACAATATATTTATTGTAATATGCGACCGAAGTTTATAAACGTACTGACAGGTATATCGGTGCATATGAATATAATAACCATAACATTGTATACAGATTAGCAACGACTTGTTTTATTTTAATTCTATGTATTTGATTGTTGGTTCACGGATCGTGAAATAAAATAAAATGGAATTAACTTTCATTCTCAGTGCACTTTACTAAAATTTTAAAAATATGTTTATTTAGTAACGTTAAACAATTTTTATAAACGTTTACAAAAAATTTACAAAAAATTCTCCAATAAATGGTTACCACATTTTGAATGACATTCATTTACAAAATCGGAGGTATGTTACATCATACGTATGACAAAACAAGTTGACAACTGAGGAAACGACTACTTTATAGTTTAGATAACATATAGAGCTTTGATAGTATGGTTTAAACATCTTATGGTTCACGTGTAACTTAGATATTAATAAGTTTAGGTTATAATTTTCATAGTATATTAAAACAATTTGTGGTAACCATTTCTTAGAGCGGATCGCGTAAAGATTGCAACGTTCAAGACAGACATGCACACGATGCGAAACTTGCGATGATGATCAAAGTTAATCTTTAGCTTACCTAATCTTTTTTTTTTTGTGTATGGGATGAAATTTTTCTGTTCTTGATGATGATGATGATGTGGCTTTTCTTTTTTTGTGTGTGGATGGATCGAGATGTGACGTTAGCAGTTTGTTATATATATCGTATAATATGGTGGGACGTTTCCCGAGGCGACAACCTGATCACTCTCACTCTCTCTGCTTCTCTTTCTCTCTCTCTGTCTTCTCGTTCCAATCTGTTGTGTCTCTGCTGCCCAGCATCCGCCTCACAGTCGGTCACCGTTTTCGCGATCGGACCCAGCTGTTAAACCATACATTGTCACAGACGGTACCCACTTGGCTGCGACCACGCCCTCTTAGTCGTGACGTCATCAACCCCTCGCCCACGCCATTGGCGACCAAGCGAGATGAATGACGACTCACGTCACTAGAGAGGTGGGAACAAGATGGTGTTGGCTCAGATTTTTTGTGTGTGTGTTTGAAGAAAAAAACAGATAAGAAGCCCTGTCCTTAAATCGGAGGCCATGTGGGATCATCTTCGATGAAGCATGAGAGGTTCACTCTTGTTTTGAGATTGTCACGTGGTTTTGTAGGCTTATTTTGATAGTAATAGACCTAGGAAAGGGGGGAATAAATCCAGAACCATTGTTGTACAATATGAGTTTTTTTATTTGTTATATACAAATATTGAAACTTGTAAGGTTGTTTTAAAAATTGGTGATTTTACAAAAGTAATTATCTTTAACCGAGTAAAGTTGATTCATTGATTCGGGAATTTTTGTATGTCTGTTTTAAACTTTTTCTCAGTATTTGTTTTTCAATAGTGAAAGGATAAAACGTTGTTTTGAAGTAGAAAATGACAAACGTAATAGCTAAGTTTATTTTTCATACCATTGAATATAATATTGAATTTGTTTTAATCAAATGGTTCGAAACGCTGATATGATTTCCACAATTGTAAACATACAATAGTAGTTCATTATGTTATACAGTATTACAGTGTAATTTTCTTGTAACCTTATAAATAAAACTATGTAAAGAAAGAAACACTTTGGCAATGTTAGAATATCAACTAACTTTTAAATTTTTGTAGATCATTTTATGAATTATGACATTGCATGATTAACCAATCTGTGAAGTTGGGCGGGCGTAATGTAACCAGTGTAAATAGTCAAAATCGTTTAATGTGTTGTTAGTACTGCATATTGACTCAAATTAATAAATATGCACGATGATCGTTAAACATAATTTACGCAAATAGTAATATACTGATCACCCTGTACATCAAAGTGTTAATTATAGAATATTGAGTCATTTTTACACATTAAAAAAACTATTTCAAAGTGGTACAAATCAAGTTGGGATTAATGCCATGAAAATACAAAGTGAATCATAAGCATTTGAAACTTTTATCATCTAATAGTGAAATAATCTTATTTCTCATAAAACTTTTCATGCTGCTACCCTACACATATAATACAGTAGCCTATGTTTTGTTAGATTAAAATGTCGGACGATTAATACTATATAGAGTGTTCATAAAATTAAATTGAAGCATGTTTTTACTACAGATGATACACATCCAAACAAAGCAAACAACCCATATAAACATGGGTTCAAAAATTATTCCTTTCTGAGATAGCACAGGATGAAGTCACGTAATTGCATAGGCCTCTGGTTATATAATCGCTCTAGAGGCAGTGTTCTTTTGTTAAAAAAACGTTAAGCGGTACTCAAGATCAACATCAATTCAAATATCAATAGATTATCGATAAAAATCGATAAAGTATCAATAAAGATCGATAAAGTTTTCGATAAAATTTAAAGTTTAAGTATACGCGTATACTCTTGTATAAGCTGAAAACAAACACTAGCTCTACATAAATAATTATGCATTTCCGGACCCATGTTTATAGGGACTCCGCTTTGTTTTGATGCATAACATCTTTGGTTAAAATTTTACTAGACCTTTTAGGAATACCCTATATATTATATAATAATACAGTTTTGTGTGGTATGTGGTTAAGTAGATGAATCATCTGTGCTGTCTATAACACTTCTAGCACGGGTGTCAGAAATGCGACTTTCAATGAGACGAGTTGTTTATTTGTTTGCAGACTTCACATCCACACGTATTGTACGGGTAGTGCCTTTCTTGCACAGACTTCATAACTCTTGAAAAGTTAATCAAGCGAACCAGAACAGTGAGTGTATAGAGATGGGGGTGGGTGGTGGTAGTGTTGTACCCGTGCACTTGTAAATTTTATTTTCCCTCAGATGTTCATTTGTTCCTTCGAGTGAAAGACAGGTGGGAATAGACCGGCAATACACGGCATATTAGTATCTAGCTAGTGAGTGAGGGTGACTTCAATCAGTGGCCAAACGACAACCTGCTTGCAATGGCGAGCATATGCGAACTCCTATCGGTTAGCATTAAGACCCCACGGGGAGAGCAGGTCCCGATTCAAACCACACATACACTATCCCTCTTTTATTCTATCCCATCTCGAGGGGGGGGGGGCGGATGTTGCTCCCAGTCATCCCTCGTGCTGTTTTTTTACTTTCCTCGAAGAGAGCGAGACTGGTGGATTAACTAAGCGCAGGCCTGTTTATGGAGCATATGCCATGGCGCGCACTGTCTAGCTGTCTATTCATCAGTGTTCGAACAAAAGCCTTCGGCCCAGCGTGAATCAACCAAAGTCTGTAGCCACGGAGACCAGCGCCATCTGTCAGAAAGAACGAGGGGAAACGAAATAGGGGGGAGGGTATTATAAGAGTCAGAGAACGACTCCCACTTGTTTCCATCTCATAATGCCGAATACTAAGAATTGGGGAAAAACTCCGAATGATGTTCAATTGACAATTGAAGGGCCTGGTGTAAAAGGGTGTTACGTAACATTTTTGTCAAAAATAACCTAGAAGCATTTTCGAATGTGTTAGGTGCAATTCTATCTTCTTAACGCATAATTATTATGAGCAATACAACAATGTGTGAAAAGATGTTAGTTAAGAAGTGCGAAGTAGCTCATAAACGCAAGACAAGTTCAGATTTTTAAACGCATTTTGGTCGAAATTGTAAACATGTTACTTACTACACCATTTTACACTAGGCCCTTCAACTGAGCTCAAAGTTTGAAATAACGTGGAAATCAGAATCATTTGAAATTCTGATACTTAAAAATACAGTTATGCGATGGTTACGTTTTGCGAGCACTTCACATAAATTGAAATTTTCAAAAAATGTAAAAGCTGCAGAGGATAATTCTAGCCAAACTTTGTTCTACACGTGGTATATAGCCTACTCTACACAATTAAAAGAAAGCTGCGGTTCTAGGAACTTTCAGATACTTGTACGATCATACAGAATCGCACAATAGCGTACTTTTTCATCTATAACGAGCATCTTAAAGGATTTTTCACCTCGCCTGAGAGCAAGATTTAGGATGATATCGCACGCTTAGAACACAAAAATGACAGAATTGCATAATAGCGAAATTTTCTCATCTACAACAAACATCTAATACCATTTCTCTAATAGCAAAATACCATATACGGAATTAGCGTAAATAAGAGACTTCCTCTACTCGTCTGTAACGCTTTTTTTTATGATGATATTTTTAACCAAATATTATTCGCTTATAACACACAAACTAATCTAATAATAAGTAAAAACTAATATCTGAAAAAAAATTGGTACATTATATACTTTGCGTAACAGAAAATTCATAACTCGCAATGTATCAATCACTGGTCTTATAAACCCGAGTTTTCATAAAAAGGAATGGTAGGGGGTATCTTTCCCTTTTAGTTATGTTTTAAGGGGTCGTCTATTCAGAGTCCCCAGTTCCAACTCAATCGAATTAGCGTTTAATGTCGGCCTAATAGAATCGGTCGGCGAAGGTCTATTTATTCCGACAGCAACGTCACTGGGCATTCGCCACCGCAGCAATCTGCATGCATCACGCATGCGCGAACATGGGACACATGCAGTTCGTTGTGTGTCGTTGGTTCCCTCTTCCCACGTCGCAAACCGCACTTCCCCAAACGCGTTAAAGGCTTCATTTGTCAAAGTTATAATCCGTGCCAAATTCCAGATGGACGTCAGAGTATATATGTCACCCTTCGCTAGTAGCAAAAAGCTGGTAACAAAAAGTATGCAAATAACACAACGCAGCTTATCGACACATTATATCTTATTACACAGGGTGGATCCAGCGGTTTGTCTATACAAGCATGTTTTTGAACAGTTTATATGCATATGTGAGAATTTTGTAAATTAAGTTAGATGAGGGTAACTTACAAATTATAGGGTATAACAATTTTCTTTTTGTAATTCTTTAGTGAAATCGTGTCAACATGATTTGTTAAATGTGTAAAATGTCAAATTGGGATCACTCTGTACATGTATTAGAAATTCATATAACGGTGGAATCCGGTTTTTATAATAACGGTTAATGTTACAAATCGGCTATTGTTGTTTAATGTTATCAGCCGGTTATTGTTATCAAAAAGCACATGTCTCAAAGTGATCAGAATAACCGGATTTCATTGTATATTGTAATAAGAATTTGCATAAATTTTATAATTTAAAAGATTATTAGAATACGGTTAAATAAATTGTTAATGTATTGATTAATGATGTAATTATTAAAAGTACCGGTATTTTAATTAATAATTGATTAAACAGGTTCGCGTTCAATGCGAAATACTGTAATGGAAAACGACGTATTTATGTGATCTTGGATCACTCTGTACATACAAAAAATGCGTGTGTAAAATGTACTTTTATAAAAAAAAAAACATTTTACAGTTAAATTTAAATACAGATCTCGGTTTATACGAGTGTCATGTAAACACCTCGCATAAATCTGAAGTCACATATAGTGAAATTTCCATTGAAGTGAAAAATTTTAGCATACTGTCACAAAAAACGCATAAATAAGGAAAATGTTTTGCATATAACGAGAATCCAAAGAGATTTGTAGACATATTAGCAAAATTGCATATAATAAGTTTGCATAACTCTACTAGTATTTAAAAAAATATTTAAATGTGTGCAAATCTCAAAACCTTAAACTTAGAGAATCAAAGAAGAACTTAGAGAATACAGGGTGATCCAAAAGTGATGCACTAATTTTACAAGCCGGTGTTAAAATTATCGTGAAACTAATTAACATTGTTTCATTTCAACTATTTTCATTTTAAATATTATTTACAGAATTTTGAATTTCATGATTTAAATAAAAATACTGTATACATGAAAAAGAAGCAAATGATTAACGAAACATATAGAATGAAAGTGCAAGATGATTTAAAACGACAACTGAAAATGTAATGCGAAGCTGTGTGGAATTTCAATTTAAAAAAAGGAGTTAAAATCCAGATTTTATTAAATAAAAGCAGAACAAAAATGCAAAGCGTGCAAAATATCTTTTTTTTTAAAAAAAAAAAGCCCCCATTCGAATATGAAAAAAAAAATTCATTGATTCTCAAACCAAAAAAAAATTATGCACCAATGACGAGGCGAGAAGATTATAATGGAACAAGATTAAATAAAAACACACAAAACTGTAATTACATTTCTGGGTTAAAAAGATTGAATAGCGAAAAAAAAATTATTAAAAAAAAGGGGTGAATATCTTTTTTTTTCGTTATTTTATCTTCAGCTATTAGCTGTCGTTGTGGTTATTTTTTTAAAAAATAAAATTATATATTATTTATGTATATATCTATTTTTGGCAATGGATAGCGGATTATCCAGCATCACCAAACCGAGAAGGCCAGCTGCTCAGACTCCCTGTGGTTGCTTCCTTTCTGAGGCGGCGAACGACTCATAAAATATGTTCCTTCATTCGAAAAGTCTCATTTAATTCGTCCCGATTATCTGAATTTCATGTTGAATATATTATCGAACGCTAGGAGATCCGAGAAAACCCGAGCGAAGCACACACGAGCACACGCACACACACACACAAACCCTTATCTCATTAAGAGATACGAATGGCAGGGATGGAAAACAGCCAAACTCTTTTCCATGGAAACGAACAAATCTGCTGCCTTATGATGATACTAGTATCGACGAGAGTTCACTCTCTCACACATCTATATTCTAATCTCCAACCCTCTTTTTTTTTTTTTGGTTTTCCCCTCCCCCCACTCATCATTTTTTTTTGTCTTGGTACATGTGGTTTCGTATTCGAAGAGATTTTGTTATTTTCCAACTGATAAGCGAGTTTTGAGCGTCAAATGATGTACGCACACGCGTGAGAAATCGTGCGCTGTTGCAATGAAATATCGCCCATGAAATATCTAGAAAGGTGGAAAATGAGAGAGTTTTTCTGATTGGTTTTTATGTACAGTTTGTCGTGTTATTATTATTATTTTTTAAAGGCGCACTTTATTACGAGTGTGAAAGAAATATACAGTGGTTAGGATAAAAATCGTGCGATTGATTTTCATGAAAATGAGTTGACGTTGAGCAGTTTAAAAGGAAAACGAATGTGATTGCAAGATAATGATCAGCCATTCAACTTTAATGAAATTTGCTTTCTCCGTGATTACAGTTTGATGTGTATTTGTTTATAAATATTGATTACAGTTTTAATGTGTATTTGTTTAAATCTACTTGACTTGACAGTTCATTTAAAGTCTTCATATTAAAGTACCTACTAGCTGGAATGCCGTGCTTTGCACGGATGTGAAAATTTTACTATTTCTAATTTTGGAAGGAAATTTTTTATCATTTTCATGGATGATGCAACGATTGAAGGAATGATTGAAAAGAAAAATTCAACTCATGTGATAGTGTTGTCTGTCAACGTGTGTTTAATACGGATGCTAAGCATCTGTTGGTTGTACTATACTTTTATCATTACTTGAAACTTGGATATACAAAAAATCTTGTCAAAATTGACGGAAAATGTGATTTTAGAGTTAATATAAATCAGTTAATATAATAATTGTCAGGAAATCTTTGTCCGACCAAACATTCTGTCGCTCGGTTCGTAAATGGCAGTTCGGTTGTAAACAAACAAAATTAAAATTGAAGTTTAAAATGTAACAACACCATAAGAGTACGATCGTTTTTAAGACAAAATCTTTTTTTTTAATACGTATCTTATAAAGATGGAACTTATAACCACAGTTCGTACCTTGGATGTAAAACAATTGAGCATACTTGGTAGGCATAAGTGGTTCGTATCGACCAGAATAGCGCTTTGTTTTCTCATACATAGCTGTTCAGTAGTCAACTTTCCCGTAACATCAGTAAAAAAAACGGCCACAACACATCAAATAATGAAAAGAACATGGTCGCCATTACAATGAAAAGGAAAACCTTTCTTCAAAAAGGATTCAAGATTACACTTCAAATAAAATCCTTATTTCAAAATTTAAATGATAAATTACAAACCAAAGCTTAAAAATGCCATGCAAACAGGGCCTATGACAGGGGGGTGCAAAGAGTACATTATACCCAAGCTTGTGGTCCAAAAAGGGGCTCGCTTGCTTTAGAACCAAAGCATTAACTGTACGCTACTAGTAAAACATTAAACCACAAAAAAATCAACAAAGAAAAGAGATCCCAAAAGAAATTTTGTACTCCCTGAAAATAATTTCTTTTAGAGGCGTAGCATGTAAATGCACACAGTTGTACATTGTTGAAATACAGAAATATGTTACAGGCAGCGCAATTTGCATGTGGCTTCAGTTGGTCGCACACCCATGAGGAAAATGTTGAGTTACCAATATGCTTGCGCTGGGTGTATCCTAACTACTTGCCAGAAATCAGCTCCCTGAGTCTTGTGGTTTTTTCGTTAATTTTGACCAAACATGTTCTCTACATTAAATTTGCGGTGATCGGTTGTCACACACCCCCTGGACGACAACGTTGAGTTGCCAATATCCTTTTGCCCTCTTTGGGACGAGTATATCCTAGCTGTCTGCCAAGTTTCAATTTCCTAACCCTCGTGGTTTTCTCGTAATTTTTGACCAACTGGTTTCCTATTGAATTTAATGGGAATTTGTAGATAGTTGGCAGATTTTTATGTTACAACCAAAACCCGAATTAAGTTAAAATTCGATTAACCTTAACCACAAACGTTAAGTAAGTTGATGCAGCCGAGAGCAGCAACGCTATAATTACATGTTCTAAAATCGATAAGAGTTTTCATTAGTCAGAACTCCTGAATTTGGATTCAAACTGACTGTAGCATACAGTACGGTATATAATAAGATTATACAGTATTTAAAACGATTTCGATGCTGCATCCTGTGAAGTCCTTGGTTTATTATCTTTTGTTTACGTATAAATTTGTTGGATTAAAACTTTTTGTTCAGTTAATAATTTTCATTGCATTTGGTGTCCTCGGTTGTTTTTTCATTATTATTATTGTTTATTTTTAACTTCATTTTTAGTCTTGGCAAAAGTAGTCACCAACGCACTCACTCTCGCTCATGCACTCCGCGTCATTGCTGGAGACTTTTGAAGAAATGACCTCTGGTCACAGAAAACTTTCTTCCTTTTAAACTCATGGTGCAAATTTCTGCTTTTTTTTAGGTATAATGAAATTTTTCGCCGTGCACATATGTCACTTCGGGCGCATTAGGCGAGGCGATGGGGTCTCGAGGATCCAATTGCCACCACTCCTGCACGCGCCACTTTCTCGCCACATTAGGTTGACTGTAAGAGCACTGACTTTTCCAAAGAAAGTAAAAAATAACCCTCCACTTGACTACATGTCATCTGCTTCACTGTTAAGGTAAGAATTTTGTTTACAAAATAGTGTATTTTTGGGTTTATTTATTTTTTTTTTGTCTGATCACTATTGCTTGGAGACTCTTAAATAAATGGGAAAGTAAGTGCTGTCATTGATAATCGCATTTTGCCCCAAAGTTAAACTAAAACGGAGGATACAAAAAAAAACAAAAAAACATTATCGGTCAATAAATAATATCTACCAACGAGTTCATAGAGAAGAAGTGATGCGAAGAGAAACTTGCGATTCGAACATATTTTACGTAAAAGAAAAAACGTATTTTCGTCGGTGCGATATTGAGTTTTTTTTCTAAGTGGCCTCACAGGCCAAAACCCGAGACACGATTTTCTCCTGCTCTTATATATA
>JAQIWH010007092.1:0-11924 GCA_034695005.1 Cryptops parisi
GAATTACACAGGCTGCTTCTTTTAGTTTAGTGGGCTTTTTATTTTATTTAACTCTTTTTACTGCCCCAAGGTATAGTGTCCCAGTGAGAGTGCGAGTGAACCTAACCATTTCCCCTACAGTCTTCTCACCACATGCATCAGGGGTGAAGCAAACGCAAAAAGTGAAAAAAGCTGACCTTCCTATATTCCAGAAGCGCACACGTTCCTGAACTGCATACACTAAACGAATTTTTATGCTAAGATGGTAGGAGAATATGCTTTTAACATAAAATGTGCATTATAAACAGAACTTTTTTATAGTCTTGTTGTATGGCTAGAAGCATAAATTTCATCATTCAGTATGAATTTTTCAAATTTCTAACTCTCAGAACAATCAAAGTGTTTTTATGAGACATGTATTTGTAACAATGATCAAGGAAGAAAAATACAACAAATGAGTTTCCCACCTTTTCCCAGAATAAACAATGGCCTTTCAGCACTTTTCAAGACTTCAACAGCTTCTTTAATTAGTTTTGGATCAGCAAACATTTTGGGTGGATTGGGACAACATGGAATACCACTGAAAAAATCGTGCAAAATTACAGTCAATGACATCATTTTCAACCAAAAAAAAATACTACTTGTATACAAAACAAAAAGATGACAGGTGTTCACATCTTATATTTTATAGGTGAAATCATGAATTAAGCTGTCTAAACAGTTACAATTTTTTTCCTTCAGGGCACGTTAAATGTTTGTATAAACAATATCTTGTGCACAATGTGTCCAAAATTAAGGTGATTTGTTGCAAACCATCTTACTTTTGGACATATGGTCCACATATCCCACCAAAACTAAAAATAGTTTTAGCAACTTAGCAAAATAATAACCATTTCCTTGTCGATGTGAACAGAATAAACCACAAAGACACTTACTTTACGTCAACAGGTGCTTCTTCCTCAATCATATCGCCAGGTAAATCCAAGTAACTCACACCTGGGCGTCCATACATTGAAGTTTTGAAAGCCTTAACACACCAGAGAACATAGGTAATTTATTTCTAAATAATAAATGTGCAAATTTATTTTAAACATTCTTCTTGAATGTGTTAAATAAAACAAAAACAAATTATAGTAAAATACCTTTTCGACATAAAACGGTATAGTAGAAATGGAACTTGGCCGGGCAGAATATTTGCAATACATGCGGCTGGCTTCAACCTAAAACATAAAAAAATCCCAAATGAAACAAATTTACCAATTTTTAAAGTTCCGTTTGTAAAAAAGCAGGCTTGTGTACAGGATGTTCAGGGAGGGGGAAGGGAAGCCAAAAAAACATTATTTTTTCGTAGCATACTTTAGTACACTATCTAGATTTACATTATGTAAAGTACACACTAAAATACATTGTGTACTAAATTACACTTTAGTGTACTGTAGTGCACTATGTACAGAACTATCAAAATTTTCTTCCCAATTAGAAAGGGAAGGAGGGGGGTTAACCCACAGAATCCTCCTCCTTGTACATGGCCGATGGCCCTAGAATAAAGAATGAAGTGTTCAAAACTCACTTGATTAAGTTCTTGAAATGCCCCGTGACTTTCTTGCGGAATCTCTGACGAACCACCTATGACCACCAAAGGCCTGAACATCAAGAAAACTATGTAAACTATAATGTGACAATAATACATTACTGTACAGGGTCACAAACAAGTGTCACGATCAAGTTTCAATCATTTGGTCATGATAATAATCCAACTTTGTATGTAATAAAAATCCAACTGTGAAATCTAAATAGCCAACCCCACTACAAGTACTGCATATTCATAGAAGATATGATGAAAGCAAGAAACTTAGTACAAAAACCAAAGTATTTATGGGTTGAGAAGTGAAGATTGAAAGAATATCTTATTTATTGATTTCTTTCATTCTTTGAGTACTTGTATCCAAATATATATATATAAAAACAAAAATGACTCTTACCAGCAGTTCATCTGTGCATTTGCCATGCCAGCCAATGCATGTACTAAACCTGGTCCAGAAACGACCAAGCAAACACCAGGCCTGAAATATTACATTATGGGAGATTAAAATAACAAACCTGCAAGCTTCAATACATGTGCGTAATACATACTTAGTTAATATGATGTCACAGAAGAATAATAGATTTGTATTGATTGCTACAATATGCACCATTATTTTGGTGTTTTTAAAAACACTAAAATAACTTAACATTAAAACACTAAAATAACACTTAAAAATCTTGTTTTTCCGTTAGATTTATGGGTGTCAAAAATTTCACACCCATCGTAGTATAGTACCGGTACAACAATTGAAATTTTGTCATGTGAAGTTGCCTGAAATGATAATGGCAATACAGTGTAGCCCAAAAAATAAATTCACACTTTTCCATAAGATTTTTAACCTGGTGTAAACTAAATTTTGGGGCCACCTTGTAGATCCATCATATTTTCATGAATACAAGACGCACTCAAACATGAGGCACCCAAACATAAGACGCAACTTTTAAGAGTTTGAGTAAAAAATGAATTATATAAAACGCACCCGATTATAAGATGCACACATGAGATACACTTAAAAAACAGCTTACTGAACAATGAAACTTAGGATGTGATTGACTCTAATCTAATGTGTTTTATAATAAAGACACTGGAGAATACTGAAGACCCCAAACAATGCACTAATTTATATACTTTTTGTAATATTCTACTGGTAATATAATTTTATATGGAAATAAAGATTTTTAATGTACCTAGTTGTTATTATAATTTATGTAAGATGCCCACAAATATAAGAATCAGCTAGGGAGGCCCTTTTGTGTAAAATCTTGTATAAGATGCGTTTTAAATTCACAAAAATACAGTTTATGTAACCTACTGGAATACAACATATCATTCAAGCGCAAAATTTTGCAAAAAACAAAACAGGAATGTTTTAACTAGATCACCTTTGAGTCAAATATCCTACAGCGGACGCAGCATAGCTAGCCTACGAAAAAGCAAAAATATTTCGATACGCTGTTGTTCCTTATAAACTTAGCCAATAAATGATTCCAATTAGCAAATGTCATAACTGAGAATTCACATGCAATTCCCAGCATTTTAAGATAACCTTGTGATGCAAAAAAATAAAAATGCTTTAACAGCTTACAGCTTGTTCATTCCGCATCCCAATGTATTTTATGCCTGCATTTTGGGCTTCAGTTCCAATTTCAATTACAGGTACTCCAACAATTCCAAAAATATACTGAACACCCTAAAAAATGTAAAAATATAATGCAGTGGTTGCTTATATTACAGTAGCCTATATTCTTCTAGATTAATGTTAACATTCTGGCAATGTCAACACATTTGGATAGTTTTTATCGGATGTTTTTTGACAAATTCAACAAGTTTTTTACTCCATCTGTTTTTGTAATTGCTCACATATTGTAAGTGAGCATATTAACTCACTACGAGTGCTAATAAAAAATATTATTGTCACAGCATAACACTGGCACTTGGCAGTGAAACCATCTCAATGGACACGAAGATGGGAATTATTAAAAGACTCGATGCTAGAGAAAAGATGGTTAACGTAGCACGCTCTTACAAAATGAATCGTTCTACAGTTGGAACAATATATAAAAACAAAGACGGAATTATGATTGATATGGTTGATAGTGACTTACGAACATTTCAAGATACAAACGACCGTCCGGAATGTAACTTGTTCGTTAGTAGAGAAGCTACTGTATTACACAGTGTCGTACTATAAGGTGTTTAACTATAGGGTGCTTTGGGAACTACCTGCAGCATTGCAGGTAATTCCCAAAGAGTCTATGGCTACGTTCATGTTGGACAGTTTTTCGCTAAAAAATGCTCATGAACGTCCAAATATAGTCGATAATCAATATAGGTTCTATGTAAATTAAAGAGACTTGTCGACTATCTTGTGACGTTTATGAGCGTTTTTTTGCAAAAAATGCGCCAGCGTGAACGTAAACTATTGTAACTGTCTGATAAAGTTGTTTTTCTATTGGCTGGTTTCATAGCACGTTCTTGTATTATTATTTGTTAGTTACGGCCTTGTGTAACTATCTTTTTGAAACACTGTATACACATGATGTAAACAGTGTTTTAGTCAGCTGCTTTATTTTGCATTTAGAGACTCGCTTAGGTGTCGCTGTTCTTGAGCATATACAACCTAACCCAGTACCTCACATTAAAGTATTCGTTTGTCAGAAAATTTTGTATTACTCAAAAACTAGGTCAACAGAAAGTATTACATAACAATTACATAATTCTAATACTACCTGCTTTTTCAAAGCTGCCACTACTGCACGGGCACCAGTCATCTTTTGTTGCTCATTCTCAGCATTGTTGCTCGACATTCTCGTAACAATGTTGTGAGAAAATTTGGGTTGAGCAAACTTTTGGACTAGCTGCGAAAAGTGACTACGTGTATACAAAGTCATTGGGGTACAGGAAACCTTCAAAAAAACAACTCGCGTCAACATTTCGATTCAATAAAAAAAAACACCAACACACAACAGATGTAAAAACAAACAAAGTTGAACTTTATACCTCACAAGATGTTATAGCCTATATTTAATATCCGCTTCAACTTGGCAGTAATGTTATTGAAATCCTCTTGACTTTGAGTTTGTTTGATAACGATATCATTTAAAGAGCAATGTGTATTTAAACACTGTAGCGCTCCCAACGACAAGTGCAGGAAACTGTCAACAGGAAAAAGTAGTAGCAGGTGGCTCAAGATTTTTAATAAGAAATTAGTTTATTATTAGTATTTTTTTACAAAAATACTTTTATGTATAATATATACATATATTTTAATTTTATACGATTATAAAAGTACAAATTTATTTATTTAACATTAAAAATTTTCCAATGACCTATAAACAGATAAAGAGATTGATGAACTTGTGGGAGAAATAAACACCGCAAAAAAGCAGACGAACTTTGACGTGTTACGTAATATATTAAAAAGATTGAAAAAGCAAATATTAATACATAGAAATAGAATCGGTTTTAATCTCGATCTTAAGATTAAAAAAAAACTTGTTTAGATATTGAATTGCACAGGGAAAAAAAATGGGAAGCATGCGATAATAGATTGAAAAATTAATTTTGTAGTTACTAACATTTTCAAGTGGTTTTGTTTTTTTGTTTTTAGTTTATCATTTTAATTTAAAATGAAACTTACTAAAAATATGAATAATTTTATATATAAAAAGTGAAATTTTACACGCCTTAATATTTGCTAGAAAAATGAAAAACGAAAGCACCTTCAAATTCTGTTATATAATTGAAAACTAAATAAATAGATTTTGTTGAAATTAGTATTTGTGTAACTATTAGAATGCTTTTCAACAGATATTAATTATAATTTACGTTCACATTAATTTTAAAAATAAATAATAATAAATCATATTAAAGCATATGTACATTTAATTAAAAATCTACAAACATTTTTAAATTAAACTAAAAAATATTTGCACATTTATTATAATAAATATTAACCTTTAAGATATTTTTTATGTGTTATTTTAATATTTTTAAATAAGCAAATCATAATACCAGTAAAATAATAAATTACTAATACATTGAATAATATTTACAAATAATATCTTAATAAATAATATATTTTTATAAAACTTATAAAACATTATTATAATTAAAATAAACGTTAACGTTTTATTATGTTTTACAAAAAACATAAAAATTATGTTTCATGTTTTTTAAGGTAAAGTGTCTTATAAGATTTTCTAGTTGATTTTAAGAGGTACGGATACAGTACATTAAATAAATAAATAATTCCTAAAATTAAATAATACTTTGATAAATATTAAAATTGAATGAAACGTTAAACCACAATAAAAAACGGAAAAAAATTAAATATTTATATTAAATTTTAATAATATATTAAATATTTTTTTAATATGTTATGGAAACATAACATTAATTATTTTATTTTTAATGACATACAATTTTTTTAACAAAATATAATTGTTTTTTATATTAAAAAAAAAGGCATTGTTGCGATTGATAACTGTTGAACTTGTAATGTTTCCTATGAGCTTCCGTAGTTGACTTTCTCGATTATTTCCTGTTCCTGTGTTCTGTCGTCTCGATATGCAGACGAACTCTGTGTTCATCATCAAATTAGAGTTTTTGGAGGAACACAGTTTTACAAAAATTTTCAGTTTGTTTTCATGATTACCAGTTCTCGAGATTAAGGAATGAAAATGGATGAGCCAAAAACGAATAATATTCCAGAACCATTAACAGGGAGTAACAAAGGGTAAGCGTGAACTGAATTTCTATGTCAACAACAACCCTAAATTTCTTACCCCGATTCTGTCTTACACAATAAATCTATTAATGATGTAATATGCTCCAGATCTAATGAAATAAAGCCAGACAACTTTAAATTGAAGAACGGTTATTATATTTTCATATTTGAGTAAAATCAACACTTTCGTTCTTTCGTTGACATTAAAGTGACCTCACATTCAATGATATTGTCTGTTTACAAACAGAACATTAAACAAAAATAGACAAAAATTAAAATTAACAAAAATAGTCATTACATTTATCTTATAGTTACCCCACTGAGTCCTAAGTTGAATGTAACGACCAAGCATTACTGTATTAAAGTTTGAAATAGATGTATTCTTTGCTTCAACATCAGTTAAAAATGAAGTTTTGGAGCTGTCATGCTCAATAGGCAGCAGACTTCTCGTTCGCGGTTTTTTGTATTATGATTTTGCTCATTTGCGGATTTATTGTGGCAATATCTGTGCATCATGGATAAATACCAGATAACCCTTTACCAATTACTATTGAGCAAGTGCATGCATAGAAATATGCACATTTTTTCATAAGTTCTTTATATCACACGTTTGTTTTTTTCAAAAACAACTCTTGTGAGTAGCAAGGGCCTGTTGTAGTAGTTATTCTGAACGTATATAAAATACACCAATTAATTTTGATACAATGTCCAACTGAAATAGCGGTCATTAGAAATATACCAAATTGTCAAATGTTATAGTACGTGCCATACATTTAAACAAGCAAATTTTAGCTTTTGTCAGCGAAAGTGCATAAAAAAACCTTTGAACATCTTACAGATTCAATATTTTGTTTATTCATTTTCAGTGGTTTTGCTTACCTCACATTAAAAGATAGATTGCCTATTATTATCACCAAGGTTATAGACTATTTGTACCGAGAACGAGACCGTATTGCTGCTGTGAATGAACCGGTATGTCAAATTTTTCAACTTATTTTCTGGTATGATTAGAAGTTTATAGTTATATCATCCAGAAAAATGGTTCTTTTAATTAGTAGGAAACAACACTAAAAAGGTTCAGCATGAAAGGGTTTGTCATTTGTGTACTTTCTTGTTAGGATGTTAAGGACGAATTGAAAGCAATCACCAACTGCTTAGCTCAACTCAAAAATGAGCTGCAAACTGACAAACCCATCGCAGCTCTATCACATGGCGATGACAAACACATATGGAATGACTACTTAAACTATCAGACATCCCTGCTTGGGAAAGCTCCCACTTGGTTTTCCGCAAGTTGGTTATATGTTGAATGTTACCTGTATCGCAGGACTTACGAAGCATTTCTCCAAAGGTATAAATCGTTGCTTCTTTCTAAAGATGTATAACTGGTTATAAAGTATTTTATGTGCGAGGAGAAGCAGATATTTATTTAGCATGACTTGGACTGGGTAAACTAAAACTTATTCACGAAGGGTGCCCTTTGCCCTCACTGAGGGCTAGGCAGCTCATAAATGAAAGTGACACTAACAACATAACGTTGTATGACTACAACTGAGGTGTCTGCACATTTTTGTTTTTCTGTGTTTCAGTTCTCACCTAAAAAACTTTGATTACTTTGCATACCAGAAAGATGATGCGTTTTATAGCTCTTTAGATGCAATACGATTACTTTCATCATTTGTGAAAGAACAACTTCTGGCCATGATGCAGGATGATTCTGGGTTTCAGAGATTATTTGAGCAATTGCTGAAGGTACAGTGATTATTAAATAGTTTGAAGCTGAAATATTAATCAAACATTTGTTTGTACAGCTGTTGCTGGTCAACACCAGAAACTTGGTTAAAACAGCACATTTTTTTTAAACAATTAAACCAAATCAAAACATGCTGAACTAACCAACATCAGCATGTTTTTGAGCTGTATAACAAAAAAAAAAAAAAAAAAAATTGCAGAACTCGTTGAAAACATGCTGTCCCAAGGCCGCCTGACACATGCAAGTTTTGGTGTGGCAAGTGGAGCAATTTTTAAACAACTGTGACTTCTTAGCAATCAGTTCTCATTGGTTGGACAAGAGGTATTGGTTGGTATTTGTTGGTATTTGCACAGACTTCTATTAAGGAACTGTAAAGGCACTTTTGTTCACGAGGCCTTAAATTTCACGATTTTTGTGAGGTCCCCTGAATCGCGAAAATTACGGCCTCGCAAAATACAAAAAATTTCACTACCTTCAAAGTGCAGAAATAGCTAAATTTTCATCTCGTAAAATCACACCAATTCATCATGTATGTCATTTGCCATCACATGAGCTAAAAAATGCCAAAATAATGAGGATATGATGTGAAAGTGATGGAACAGGGTTTTATGATGCAGGAGGAAATGGGAGTACCCCGAGAAAACCTACCCTCGTGGTGTCAGATCCCGAACTGAACCCACACAGATTGGACATCAAAGTTGTCCACAACTTGCATGTGTCGTCAGGAGGCGTTTAGACCAGCAGTAGTTGTGAATAATGTTAATTGTGCTATTTGTGCATTGTATTATTTTATACTTGGTCCTTAGGTGTCACTGTGGAGCAATAAGTGTGACTTGTCACTTTCCGCAGGAACGGCAGTCACGCAGAAGGAAAATCCAATTGCCGTGCTTGAAAGCATGGAGGCAAATATATTAGTAGATGATAGCAAATCTCTTTGGAACAAATTTCAAGCAGTCATAGGGAAAGACATAAACGGGGTGCAATTAGCTATTGTTTTGGACAATGCTGGTTTCGAGTTATTTGCCGATCTGTGTTTGGCTTATTTCTTAGCTGTCACCAAAATGGTTCAGTCTGTGAAGTTTCATGTCAAGTCCATTCCTTGGTACATTTCCGACACGACAGAGAGGGACATCAATTGGACACTAAGCACGATGGAAAACTTAGGCGGAACCAACAACGAGCTACTTAACCATTTTGCACAGCAATGGTCCAGTTATTTCAAAAGTAGAACATGGACGATCGAAAAGGCCGAGTACTGGACCTGGCCTTTTGATTATTCGGAGATGCAAAGCCGCGATTTTGCACTGTACAAACGGCTTGTAGAAGCAGATCTGGTCATTTTTAAAGGCGATCTCAACTATCGCAAACTGCTAGGCGATAGAGCGTGGAATCCTGAAGTGTCGTTTGACGTTGCATTACGAGGGTTTCACCCAACCTCGGTCTGTGCGTTGCGAACATTAAAAGCCAACGTCATTGCCGGTCTTCAACCTGGCCAGGCTGAAGCCGTAGCAAAATTAATGCCAAGCTGGCAAACCACAGGAGATTTTGCGGTTATTCAACTTTCAACTTCGGAATGATTTTTCTTTTCTTTTTTTTTTTTTAACTTTTTAAATGTGATAATTATATTTGTACATTATTTTCGTTTTGAAAAAACAAACAACGTTATAACCGATGGTTATTGTTGCTAAATAAATTTTTGGAAGGGGTGAAACATTTGCTGATCTTAGTGTGTTTTTTTAAGGAAGTCTTATTAATTCCAATAACCACTGTTCCAATTCAGGAGTTGGATGGAAGCACGGTGTAACTCAAAAAATGTAGTTTTGGGAGGGCAAAAAATTCTGGTACCTTCAAATTTAAGATTCCTGTCAACTATATTTATAGAAGGAATATGAACAGGTTTTACAAAAAATCTGCTAAATTTAGTTGATAGGCTTCAAGATGCAGGCTAATTTAAAAATGCAATTACGTCGTTATTCCAAATATCGTGCTAATTTATAAATGCCTGTACGTCGTTCCCCACCCCCCCCAAGATCAATATCTTTTCCATTAATTTGGAAGTGAAACAAGCAACTCAAGCAACCAGGAAGTGAAGCAACAAAAAAGAAAGAAATCACAAAAATATTTCAAATTTACAATAGTCGCGTTCCATATTCTTGCTCCAAAAAGTCCGAAAATCAAATTATAGACAACCCAAAGTCTTTATGCTATAGACTGGGAATAAATATTTGCATTTTAAGGAATAATAACATAAGTGGATTTACCCCATTTTCCACTCAACTCCTTAATTACTTTTGATCTAGCCTAGTAATCAAGAACCACCAAGTGCAAATACTCGAGCTCATGTCATAAGTATAGGTGGCCAATTCCCACTGTTCTTTCAGATGTTCTATGCTCCCCACAACAATATAAAACAATACAAAATCAGTTGACTTGACTTATATTTCATGGTATACAGTAGTTTACAAAATAAAGGTATGTTCTATCAGCCAGGAAATGTTTGACCAACAATTGGTAACAATATACATTAAGTTAGAAATACATAAATTAAACAGTGTACAATCGCATGTATGGAACAAGTAGAATTCTATGATAAAACATAACAATTTGAGTAGACTATGATCATATGTGAAACCATCATCGATGACTTAAAATTTTAAAACCATAACTAGGAGAACGTGTATACGTGGGCAATAGAATGTTTCAGTTTGACATTTCACTTTTATCACTTGGAAATATAGCAACATGACTTCCACACATCACAATTTTATTTTTCTAACATGGGGAAGCGTAAACTAAAATTTGTGAATGCAATGCAACACTTTCTTTCACCACCCATTTCTATGTTTTTCGTCCAACTTTTGCACATTATGGTTAAGTAACCAGAAAACTTTCAAACTTGCACATTTTTATGTCCAATTTGGAAAGTCTTGGTTGCTAATAACAATCGTGATTAATGTCTTTACGGAAACTATTACTTCAGTTTCACTATTGCATTAGCTCGAAGATGAGAACATGTTTCATTATAAAAAACAAAACAAACTAAAAGCAAATTACAAATTAACTACGAATGCTCTTCATTAAACATTTTTTGTGATATACTGGTATAGTATATTGACTAGACTAGATAACTGAATACAGGTGCCACCATTTTTCCAGCAGCCATTAGTCCGAACAAAATCATATAATTATTGAAGTTGCCATGATCGATTGACCACTAAACTAGTTTAATAGTTTTTCAATTACCGGATTGCTATTGATACCTATTCTGGTACTTTTATTGATAAACTTGTATTATTTATACTAATGTGTGTTATTTAATTTGATTTTGCATTAATATTTGTCTGATTTAAGTTTCTAGCGGTTTGTGATGCTTTAGAAACACGAGATATGATATTGAAGGGCCTGGTGTAAAAGGGTGTTAAGTAACATTTTTTACAATTTGGAGGAAAACATGCTGGAAGATCTGAACTTGCCTTGCAGTCTATGGGCCACTTTACACTTCTTGCACTAATATCTTTGCACGTATTGTTGTTTTTGAGCAAAACAAAATTATGCACCACGAAGGTAGAATTGCACCTAACACATTGAAAATGCTGCCAAGTCATTTTTGAAAAAAAAAGTTACTTAACACCCTTTTACACTAGGCCCTTCAATTATTACCTATAATTAGTGGGTCAGAAGTAGTTCAATTGATTATTATTACTACATGACCTCAGCTGATCTGGAAAAATGGTTAATATAGCAAGCCTTGCATAGAACTAACCTAAAAATCAATGGTGAACCTGTATAGTGTAAATTGACTAGACAGAATAATACTAATAATAATAATAATTAGTGGTCCCTCGGACCCATGCTGGATGTCTTTCCTCAGGCGTAAG
>JAQIWH010007093.1:0-11922 GCA_034695005.1 Cryptops parisi
ACACACTCACTCACAAACTTACACAAAATGTTTATATACTAGCATATAGCGCCCGCTATATTGATTTTCTATTGATGTCATATAGCCAGTGTCACTCGTGAGAGTAAGGCGGATCCAAACACATCTCGATCATAAAAATATATTAAGTCATTTAGGATGTAGGAGGGTATAAAGAATTATGCATATATGGCATGTAGCGTCCGCTATATTAGTTTTGTGTTGATGCCATTAGCTTGTGTGGGTCGGGTTTCTAAGACGTATCCATAGATACTTCATTTATCAAAATCCATCAAGTAGTTTTTGTATTTATATGTAGAAACTCACAACTCATTCAATCGCACAGAATGTTTATATATTGGCATATAGTATCCGCCATATCGGCGTTTCATTTGATGACATATAGCCAGTGTCGCTCGTGAGAGGATGGGGGACCCAAAGACACCTCGATCATCAAAATACATTGAGCCAATTAGGATTTAGAAGGGTATAAAGAATTATGCATATATGGCTTGTAGCGTCCGCCATATTGGGTTTTCGTTGATGCTATTAACCTGTGTGGGTCAGGTCTCTAAGACGAATGCATAGACACCTCATTCATCAAAATCCATCGAGTAGTTTTGTTTTCATACGTAGAAACTCACACACACTCACTCACAAGTGAAGCTAATATAAAGAGTATAAAAAGGGTGCATTCTTTAGCAAAGACTAAAAAACGGGTCTAAAATTATGCCTACTCTTATGCAGAAATTTTGCATTTAGTAACTTCAATCGACTCTTTTACACACGCGCTTGTCCTAGTAAAGCCCGGCTTTTTACTAGTTATTTAAACTTCATTGGTCATATGTCATTAATTGGTAATATATTTCTTAAATTGTACTGTAAATGGCGATCGATTGCATGCATTTCCTGGCTGGTAAAAGTTGGCAAAGAATGTGGTAAAAGGATGAGGGGTAGATTTGTTGTTTGTATCTCAATTGTGTTGTAAATAACTTGATCCTAACGTGATCCAAAGTTGTTCAAGATAAATAAAAAGCAAATCAAAACAAATGAAATAAGTGAGGATAATTTATACTGAAGGTGCACTGACTATATAATTTAAAATTTAATGCTTATAAGCAGTAATAACTGTAACTTAGAGAACCGAGAAACGCGGTTCTCAACGACGGTTTTGCGGTTCCGGTTCATCATCGAAGAACCGTGGATAGAAGAACCGTGGTTTCGGATAGACCGCGAATCCCAAACTCTAATTAACATGACCATATATTACATTATTGACCATATATTTTAATAACATTTGAGTTAACGCTGCCGACACGACGCAGGTGTAGATGAGGGTGACGGTTTAATTGGTTTAGAATTAGATTACTACTGTATTTTGTGTTTGTAAATTTTTGGGTTTGGATAAATGGGTTGTAACTGTAATATCTGTTGCTTTATAATGCAATATCTGTTGCTTTCACGCAAAAAAACTACTTTTTAATTATATTTTACATACAGAGCACTAACCACACGTTCTGAATTTGTATCAATATTAATTTTAGTTATTAAAATTTTTTTTTATAAATTTGTAGTATAGGTTCATAACATTTGTTATTATATGTAAATTCACTTGGTGTCCCTATGGGACGAAAAATAGAAAATAAATAAATAATAAATAAATATATTGTAATATATTTATATATTACTTATTAATATATTTGAACAAGATGTCACAATCGTTGGAAGTGAATCAACGATAAATAATGATCATCAAGGTTATAAAACTAAAAGGTGTTTTTTTAATATAGCTGTTTGTCATTATCGTTTAAATTTTCCCATTAACTACATGGCTTTCACACATACACACGAACACACGAGGTTGGATTGTTTCTTCCTATTTGTCCGTTTTTAGTTGTAAGTTTAGTTTTTAAGAAGCGATGGTTAGGTCTTCATCTATCTTAGAAACGTGTGTGTGTATTTTGTCATTGCTGGTCCAACGATTATGGTTTGTTTTTCGTGTTTATTGAGGGTCTTCGAAATTGCCATCTGATTTTTAATATGCTAGTAGTGACATTTCGACTTGTCCGCTCTTCATTAATTTTCTACTCTTCTTTATTTTAAGATTTAACTACCCGTTCGGTTTGCGTTATTAACCTGCGTTAGTGGCTAGGATTCTATATTTTTAAGATGCGTTTTATTTTTTGTCTTATTTGTCGTTATATTAGTATTATCAATTCTGATTGATTTAGGTTCCGGATAAAACTGAACATCAATATGGATCCGAAGATAATAGATTGAAGAAATGAAGAAAGGGCGATTCGTTCGTAAGTTAAGCAAAGGTGGTTTCGTTATTTTAATAAAGTATTATCCTAGTAACGTTGGGATATTATTTATTTTTACAGCTCATAAGATGTTCCGCCAAAAAAAAACGAATTCGCTTGCATCGTACTACCGAAGTGTAAGTTAGATTGTGATTTAATATATTTTTATAACTTTGATAAATACTGTATGTTGGCTATCGGCAAGTCATGGATGTTCGCTGAAATTCTATGATGCATTAGATCCTGAAAAATAAATTTCTGCTTAGAAGCTGTAAGTTGATGTAATCGTAAGTTTATTATTGGCTCCTTAGACACTTTGTCTAATGTGTTTCGTTTTATTGACAGACTAAGAATTAGACGTAAAAGGCACTGATATCTTTGCACATATTGTTGTTTTGCTCAATATTATGCATCAAGTAGAATTTCACCTTACATTCTTAAAATGTTGCTAGGCCATTTTGGACAAAAATGTTATTTAACACCAGGCCCTTCAATTTATTCTCTAAAAGTAAACGCTTTAGCTTTCCTGTATAACACAGCGGACAGCTACAGCTTTATAATGCTTTCCTGCACTGCACATTGCTATAAGCTGTAGCTTTTGAAGGCTTTCCAGCATAACATAGCATAAAGCTACAGGTAAGTGGCGCGTACTAACGTGAATTTTTACAATAAATAGAATTTTACTGTAAAAATAATTTTTATCTTCTAGGTAAGCTATAGTTATAACAGTGCATTTAAGCTGGACTCGTGAAAAAAATGTGCTTATAATTAACTTTTAAAAACATTTTTCTATTAAAAAACTTTCTGCCCAAATTTCTCAAAAATTTGTCATTTTGGTGTCACCCCTTCTGATGTCACTTATTATAGCGCGGTCTGCACCTCCTAGTTATGCCACTTGATGGTTCTGTTTTAATTGAACACGTAAATATTATTTATAGGGGACGAATGTTGTCATGAGTTTCTCGGATCGGCCCGTTGAAATGAAGTTTACGCTGAGACAGTGTATGTCAGTGTAAAAAATTAAAATTGATTTGAAGGGCTCCGGGCAGCATAATGATAAACCACATTTTGAAAATTGCTCACAAGAGCCATTTTTAAGTTTAAAAATATTTTATAACTAGTAGTTCTGTGAACAGCAGACCTCATCCGATAAAAAATTACAAAAAATTAATTTAAAAAATTAATTAAAAAATAATTTAATGCGATTGCAACCAAAATAGAACTTGATGTGTGTTTAGCCCTTCTGAATAACTTGTGCAAGTTTGAAGTAAATCCATTGAACTGTTCGGAAGTTATCGCGTTACATCTGCACATGCACACCAACAAATGCCATTTCGTCACACTTCTCAAAACATAGACCTCACTTCGTTTGGTCAATTATTATGGGTTTTTTAATATTTAAGAACTCATATTATAAAATATCATTAATTAAACACCCATTCCAACAATAAGAAGTTTCATTAATGTTATTTTTAAAATAATTTTTTCATTGCAAAGCATAGAATTTTGTGGCTTAGCATTATATTGCCTATAAATATATACAATAATTAAAAGGCTTGGAGCCATATAATGGTAAGCCATCAAAAAAGACAACTACAAGCAAATGCGTTTTTTTCATTAAAGTATTAAATAAATAAATGTACAATTAATTATGTAATTAATCACTTAGTTAATATCAAGTTTTCACTTTTTTATATTATGTAAAGAAATGTGAAAAATTAATATTAACATAATGATTAATTTAATAATTAATATTATAATTAATTATATTATACAGTACACACATTTATTTATGTAATAATCTAATAAAAAACCGCATTTGCTTGTGGTTGTCATTTTTGTCATGTCATTTTTGGTGGTTTACCATTATATTGCCCCGAGCTTTTTAATAATATATTTATAGTCAATATAATAATAAGCCACAAACTTTTATACCTTGTGATGAAAAACATCAACAACAAAAATAAAACATCAATGGAACTTGGAATGCGTGCTAAATAAGTGAGACTTTATGATATCACGAGCTCTTAAACATTAGAAAACCCATCATAAGTATAGAATTTATTAAAAATGGCTAAAGTATTTTTGAAATGTGGCTTACCATTATATTATTCAAAACCCTTGGTATAATTTTTTCTTTAATAAATTTTTATTGATAAATTTATTTTTATTTTATTTGATGGATTTCATTTCGTTATAGGACCGTTGGACGTTACAAAACATAACATTACATAAACAAACAATCAAATGTAAAAAAAAATATAAAAACAAACTCACTGTAGCCCCAAACAGGACACAGGAATTGTCGACTAATCACTAATTCTAAAATAACAAGCAATTTTTATATTAAAATGTTTGCAAGTTGCTCTTGAACAATTACATATCATAAACCTTATTTTAAATGGAAGATTGTTCCAATCTTCAGATGCCGAATATGGATATTTAATTTTTATATATTAGTCAACATTTGTATTAATTTCAAATTTAAATTTTCTTGTGATGTGCACATCATTATCTGCCCTCCAAAATTGTTTAACAAAATGTGCTGGGTCTGCTGGATTTCGTATCGCAGACGCTAACGCCTTTATATTTACAATTTTCATGATTTTTTAAAAAGTAAGAGTATTTGTTGTCTTACAGAACTTAGTAATTGAAGCGAAGCGACCTATTCTAAACGCAGATCGTAGACAGCGGTTATAATAATTTGTTACCATACATCGGAGTGTTACTATAGTTCATTGCGATCTTAGTTAAAAACAACAATCCTATACCAAATAGCGTGTCTCTCGGTTAACACGAAAGTACCGTAAAGTACAGTATACGTTTAATTTTGTGCACATCATATTTTTCGTTTAACAGACAGGAAGCTTGTGGCGCTAATGGTAGGTTCTAGTTTTGGTTAGCAAACAACGTATTAATTTTATGATTAATGATAAATTATTACTTGTATTTTTTAACTAGCCTAAAGTGCTGTCTATACTAGTAAACACTAATTTAGGTTAGGTTAGTTAAAAACAACAATACCATGTCAACCATTAGCGCCAGAAACAGCTTTTCCGTTAAAGAAAAAGTACCCAAATGGTTCGAGTTTACAACCCCTAGAAAAAGTATAGAAACCCTACACGAAACTTGAGACTAGCACAATAGTGACTTTGACCAACTATAAAAGCAATTTGATTTCTAGTTAGACAAAATTAAAATTGCCACGATGTAGAGCATCCTTTTGTTGTATAAATACACTTTGGCAATAAACAGTATGTACAAAATGCTCGTTGTAAGAACGTTTGACGCAGACACTATGCTGGAAAAAGTATGGAATCACTTTAGTTTCTGGGAAAAGTATGGAATCACTTCAGTTTCAGGAAAAAAAATTATGGAATCACTACACATTATCTGCGAAATATGTCATGTAATTGTGCTGTATTTCGTCGAATGATGTGCCGTCCTCTAAAAACACATTATCCATGCAGATAAGTACTAGTTCTTTGAGCTATATTGTATAAAGTCAATTCCTACTATGGTGTTATTACTATGTTAATTTCCACCATTTTCGATGTAATTTTCATTTGTTCTTTTTCACTTTATTAGACAAACTGTGATTTTGTATTTTCCTTTAGGAGCCATGTTTTCTCTTATTGTAGGCCATCCATTGTTTTAATTATCTGCTCTGTTTGAAGAGTTCCTTTTACCATTTTTTATTTCCTTTTTCTGTATTGATATCTCAATGGGATGTAAAAAATAAATAAATAAATAAATAAATAAACTATTCCGGATTCATTAATAATGAGTCCGGAATTATTGTATTCCGGAATTACATTGTAATTACACATAAAATTGTGTTTCTGGTCTACGTTCGTGTAATGCCAGATGAAAACGATGTATCCGATTTGGTTGGACGAAGGTTGGATCGTCACTGAATGATGCAATGATCATCCAATAACGATTTAGCGTTCATCCGACTTAATCGGATGACCTCATATCGTTTGCATCCGGCCCTTATGTTACTTGCATCTTTGCTTGGGCTAACCATAGCACCCATAAAAGAACTGAAACAAGCCCTTATTAAGGCATTGAAGAGTGACAAATCGCAAAAAAATGTTGCAAGCATTATAGCTTGTTTGTAAATTGCTGTAAGTGAAGTGTGGACAAAATTAAAACAAATTGGCAAAATGCGAAATCACTCAAATCGGACGCACCAAAAAGTCAACTCGTAGAGAAAACCAAGTGTCGATGAATTGAGCGCTAGTTTTTTAAAAAAATCTACCAAGAGTATTAAACCACTAAATTTCCAGTCTAGCATGATATGTTCATGCATATTTGGCGAAAGGTCCAGGACGTTGATGTGTTCTAAAGAGCACTTAACAGTGTTCTTCAGAACACATCATCACTTAGTTAGATTAGAACTAGAGTGGTATCTGGTTGTCTTCAAAAACTTTCGTTCTTGATGAATGAAAGCATTCTTGGCAATGCTTTTGCAGTAATTCTTCTTGTTGTCTGTAATTAAGCTCAGTAATTTATGCAGGCCAGTTTTTTTTTTTGGGGGGGGGGGGAGGCAATTCAGAATTTCCTCCCGAAATTCTGAAATTCCTTCCCAAAAACATTTGAAATACTTTTTTCTGAATTTTTTAAAACTTAATTTAATTTATTGTCCAATGACCCAGCAGGATCAACCAAGGAACACAACAAAGGACGATTTACTTAGTCTTAAAATATTGCATTCACATTAATTAAAATAAATTATACACTAAAAGTTAAAAATATTGTGGGTAGGCCTACGTTTTTATCTGATGGATGAGACTGTTTGGTAAAGTTGCTTTTACTGGGCAGTTTATGTCATTGGCAGCTGCATTTATTTACATGGGCCATGTGAAAAGACAAAACTTGCAGTCTCTTTTTTCCTGGGCTAACTTTATATTAAAATTAATTTCCAATTAAATTTTTTGAATAGAAAGCAAAGCTTTCTTATCCAGTCTGGGAAATCGCATTCGAGATCTCTAATGTAGATGCTCGAACCTGAACTATCTGGTGCACTCAAAGACAGTGCCCAAATAACAATACTATAATATAAAGTTAAGCATGTATTGTTATACTTATACTGTATCTTCAATTTAAAAGTATTTGACCTTGAACTAAGAAAACATTTTGCCTGCGGCCCATTTCCTTTATATTCTGTAAATATTGATGGGATTCTGTTCGTTTCACACAATATAAAAGGAGTACGGTACACTTTAATTAAGAAACGCTGCTCCAAACGCTAGTAGTGTAACTCACACCCATGTCATATTGTGCATATTTCCCCATATTTTCAACTTCTTTTCTCTATAACACCACATAACGTGTTGCACAGTCACTTGAAGTTGCCATTTTGGAAAACTTCTGACTGCAGCGCCATTGCAGCTTTTACACGCACTAAAAGATTCCCACATAAACTTCATTGGTTTCCAATTTACCAAGCATCACATTTGTATATGCCGATGTAAAATAATAGTGAACAGATCTCATTAAGAGCAGCCTGTATACTCATCCCCATACTTATGTATTCCCCCCCCCTACTGTAAGGGGACTGGATAAGACACTGATTCCACTTATGCTTTGACGATATCGACACTTAAGAATACAGCCATTTCAAAGGCTACTATCCGACAATCGACGTCGATGAAACACTTCCAGATGGTGAACGTATGTTCAACATTTCCGTAATGATGTACACAAGAAAACCGATCATCGCTTTCATGTGTGAAGAACAAAACCCTCAACGATTTTGGTCCTGAAATTTATGCAAATGCCGAGATCGAATTGGTGATCAGTTCAATAAAAGCACACGACGAATATTCAGAAAATGATGATTATAAAAAAAAAATTATGCCACTATGTCAATCTAAAACCGCATGTCGTTCAAGATCTATTTAGATTCGATCCTGCATATGCATATCAAACGTACGAAGTGAAATTCGTTTTAACTTTTGAGTTTTGTTTATTTTTAGGCTGTTTTGCAGTAAAGATCTGCCAGTTTCATCTCCAATTAAAATTGTGAATCAACCAGTCGTTGTGGCGTAAAATTTAATGCATACCGAATCTACCAATGACCAAAGACGATAAAAAAATACAATTGATGATTAACGGAGAAAAAAGTCCGTATCTTTTAACGGAAGCGTTCAGCATTTCAGGCACGAATAAGAAAATAAACGCAAAAGACGATGAAATTATTTTGATATGAAGATGAGTCAAAAGTACGGTTCTATAGGAATACTCAAAAGCTATTAAAATGAAAATGTTGAGTTTGAAATATACAGTATAAAAACCTCGCACCATGATAAGACTCTTTACAATAGTGGTATTTCCATTGACCTTGAAATTTTGGTTCAAAGTCATCGCATCGTTATGTTTTTGAAACCATGTGTAACATTACAAAATTGTAATCAATGTCCATTTAGTCATAATCCAGTGTCGTTTCATTTATTTCCAACAATTCAAGCGAAATAAAAATAGAAACAATAGAGCACCTAATACTTCCCGCATAGCTTCAGCGTATTAGAGTGAAGTGTACATGTATATGTCAGGCTAAAAACCAGAATTCGCTAGAGAAAAAACGTGGAAAAAAAAACGACCACGTCCACAGCGTGTTGTGGCGTTTGCAAAACGGCCATAACACGAAATTCGCCGGTTGTGGTCTCTAGCTAAAACCAGTGCCTCCGTGCCTGTCCAGACGCAAAGAGGGATTTCCTTATTTCATAAAGTTGCCAGGGAGGGCACCACTACCCGTGACCCAAGTCTTGTCAGTACACCGTGTCAATCAAGTGAATAGGCATACCAAATAAATTAATTTAAATGCAAAATAAAATGAATTTGTAGAATAATTTTTTATAAATAAAATAAAATATTATATTGAACATAAACACAACTTTTTATTTAGCACAATTTATTAGCACATTTTTATAATAAAAACCAAAAGTTGTATAGTTGTTTTTGTTATAAATATTCAAATTTGTCTCCAAATTACAGTGTGTATAATATTTATCACGTGTTTTGGTGTGGCTTTCGAACAGCTGATATTTTGTACGAGATTAAGCAAGTAAAACTTGCTATATATAATTGTAACGGGTAACGGCAACACATATTAGATGTGATTTTTTTAATTATCCTTAGGTATTTTTTGTATTACTACAGTACATTTTTTCATTGGAAGCGGATTTTCAGGTTGAAACTTACAAAAAAAGGAACATTCCGCAAATTGTGAATAGCGTTAGTTATTTAGATCAAACAGTTTAATTTCAAAACTTTCTATTGTGTCTATTGGCATTTTCAGTCACACTGCATTCCAATCCAACAGTGTGATTCACTGAATAAAAGACAAACACTTTTTTTATTGTTGTTTTTCTCGGAATAACCTTGCTTTTGACATGTAAAATGTGGTGTTTGGAACCAACTGTCTCCACTCACTTCGGTTTCCAATCAGTCTTCAGTCATTTGATCTTTCGACAGTCCACTTTGCAACAGTCTTAGTTTCCAAAGTTCACACTCTTCATTTTGCAAGGATTCTTCCCAAGTTTACTGTTCGGTTGATTATTTGAAAAATTTATAGGTAAAAAATCGCAACAATTATTTCTTACTTTAATAGAATATATACAAGTAATTGACGTTGATATCTGTTAAAATAGTGTTTCGATGTCTGCATACTGTTGTGTCTCTGGTTGTACGTCGAAACGGGGTCTTACAAAGGAAATTTCTTTTCACGAAATTCCAAGTGAAGCAATTCTACGTGAGAAATGGATACGTGTCATATCACGGAAGAACTGGACACCAAATAGTACATGTAATTACTCAGTTGTGTGTTTCTTACACTTCCTAACAGATTGGAAGATTGGCAGCAAAATCAAGAAGTTATTGCCAAACACAGTCCCGTCCGTTTTTTAATCATATCCAAGCTATATGCAACCACCAGCTAAAAAACCAAGACTTTCAAATTCAATATTAAAACGGAACCAACATTTTCCAGAGAAAACTACTGCACCAGTTGCTGTGCAAATGATGGCTGAAAACAGTGAAGAAGACCTTCTCGAGATGAATAATGCTACCAGCAGTCATCAGTCGGATAAGAGTGTACAAGCTGATATCATTACAAAGAGAAAAACCTAGAAGTGCAAAAACTTAAACAAAATTATGCAAAAATGCTGGTAAAAATGCAAAATCTTAAAAAAAAAACACGACGATTATGCTGCTGAACTTTTGCAATATAAAAACAAAAGGAAGGAATTGCAAAGTTATTGTAAAATTATAGACAGTGCAAATGAAGGTGATGATTCAGCAGTGTTTATGGTTGACCAAGTAAATAATTTTGGCCGAAAAAATCCTAAATAATCACAAACCACAATTAAAAAATGTGTACTCTGGCGACACTGTTCCCCTAAAGGTTATAATTTTGCAAAGAAGAACAGTATAATGAAGTTGCCTTCAAGAAATACATTGAACAGGTATGTTGGCAGTGTGACAGCACAAAATGAGGCTGGAGTAAGTCCACTAATAAGACAACGGCTTATAGCTGAAATAAACAACCTTACAACTCCTCAAGAAAAAGTGTGCTCCTTGATCTTGAATGAGATGTCATTCAAAGAACGATATACTTATGACAAGATGAACGACACTTTCATCAGAAGTGTTACAAATATGGGGTCAGTGTCAACAGGAGAACCACAAAGTGCTGACAAAATTCAAGAGGTTGGTTTACAGGAAAAGTCAACTCCAGTTCTTGCCAACAGTCTGCTTGGTTTTGTGCTTTGCGGGTTGTCAACTTTATTTAAAATACCTGTGGCATACTTTTTCACACGGCAGTTAAAAGGGAAAGAGCTATACAAAATAGTTCAATATGTGATTCAAGAAGTAGAAAATTGTGGAGTGACTGTGATACGTATTGATGCTGACAACCACAAAAGTAACGTATAATTTTACAAGAGACTTGGTGGAGGACGTCTACAACCTGTAGTCATTCATCCAACAGATCTAACTCGAGAAAGGTATGTTGGGTTCGACTACTGTCACATGATTAAGAATGTCCGTAATCAACTTTTACGACACGGATTTGGGAAATATTTAAAAGATTTATTTGAGAAGCAGTCTGAAATGAATTCAAACATTAAGCCAGTGCGGTTTTTAAGCAGAAAACACGTTTACCCCAGCAGTTTTGAGAAGAATGTCCGGCGAGCTGTAGAGATTTTTTCACCACCCGAAATTTTTTTTAAAAAAAACATGGAACTATTATGTGTTACGGAATACACTTGTAATTAAAAAAAAAATTTTTTTGGAAAATAATAAATTACAAACAAGCTTTAATTCAGTAAAAACTATTGTATTTCAGCACCATAAATTGTAATATTGTGATGTTCAGGGAACTACAGGCAATTATTACACGATAAATGTGAAACGAATGAATGTAAATGTTGTTAACGAATATGCGGCTGCTGTGCTACGATATTGCTAAAGTTTTTACTAATATTTAAGAAATTGCTAATGTTGTATTTTGTTTAAAAAAATCGCTATTGTTTTGTTAACATTTAAGCAGTGCTCGAATTGGAAAGATATATCAACCGGAACGCACAGACTGACCCCCCTGCCCCCCCCCTTTTCA
>JAQIWH010007094.1:0-11922 GCA_034695005.1 Cryptops parisi
ATAATGAAACAGATTTTAAATGAGGAAAAAAATAAATAAGAAAGTTTGAAACTGATGATGACCAATGTGTCGGTGAGTGAAAATTCCATCAAATGGAAAGAAATGCCATTAATGAGGCTTTGGAATAAATTACAGACCTCCAAAAAGCCATTGCCATCCAATTAGCTTTGCAAAGAACAACTTTTGTGTGTGTGTGTGTGTGTGTGGAAAAAAAAAATCACCGAGGAAGAGTTGTTGTACTACTCAATAGCGTGGAGAAGGAGAATAAATAGAAGTGAAAGAAAAAATAAACTAGGTTACATAAATTGCACGGAAAAATGTAATTAGTATCGATTACAGCAAAAACCAAAACAAAAAAAAAACAACAAAATATATATTTCGCGATTGATTAAAAAAATAAAACAAAGACTACACTAAAATAAAAACTATCACGCAAACCCTATGCTTGTCCAATATTCACAAAACAAAACGAAAATTATTCTAATTGGACTCGTAATTCATCAGTGAACGAACTGCATAACAAATCCTAATAACTATATACAGTATTAGGTAGGGCATCACACACACGGCATAAACACTAAACGTAGTGTACTACAAATTACTTAAAACAGATTACTACTACTGTAGGTACGAGTTGTCAGGTACAACAACTTTTGTCACCTGTCAACGACTGAGCACATCAGCAGCAACTGTCGACTGCCATCGTTATCAATTCTGTGTTTAATGATTGTTATCACCAAAAGTCAATTTGCTTTGTTTCACTTTGAAGAAATTTCTCTCAAAGACACTTAATGACCTCCAAGCTATACAATGCTCACTCGAGATATGTACACTTTAAGTCAAAAGTGTCATCATTCTCCTCAGATATCGTTGATAAAATGGAAAAACACATCAGGCAGACACAATACGAAATTTTGTTTAATCTAGCCTATATACAGGGTGATTCAGAATAACGATTCCTAACTGACAGAAGGCATGAAATGAAACATCTTTCATTAAATAAACTATACTGTAGCTCGAAAACACTTCCGTAACAAGCTACAAACAAAATTACGAAAACGGCCATATATTCTCAATGAAAATGTAACGTGTAGGCCTACGTGTTGGTCTATTTTCTGCGGATGCCACTACGTCATAAATTTTGTTGTATCTCGTTGCGGAAATATTTCCGTTTCCGGACAATAGTTTATTAATAAAAGATGCCCTTAAGAAATAATTATTCTGAATCACTCACCACCCTGTATATTTGGCAAATGTCACACCACCAAAAATAAAAAAAACGAACTCATCAATCGACCTCTGACCAGAGGTCATGTCGTAAAAGCCTTGACATTCAATTCAGATTAAACCTTGGCGTTTATAGCTGGTCGTACAAGATAAAATAATGCAAATGACAGTTATGACACCATAATGATGTAATCATAATGTCATGAAATGTGGAAAATTGTCTGCCTTCAGAAATCGCACTATTGAAGGGCTCGGTGTAAAAAAGCTGTAACATTTTTACAATTTTCAGGAAATCGCGAGATCTGAACTTGCCTTGCTGTCTATGGGCTATTTCACATGTCTTGCACTAATATCTTTGCACGTATTGCTGTTTTGCTCAAAATTATTCGTCAAGAAAGTAGAATTGCACCTAAAACACATTCTAAAATTCTTCTAGGTCATTTTTGACAAAACATTTACTAGATCAACATTTGTGTGTTAAAAGTTTCACAACTACTACAATGGTAAAGCGGCTGTAAGCATAACTACAATTTTAGCGATACAGTATATGTATATTGAAACAAGGTATATTATATATACTAGGTAGAGTATTCAAGTTTAGCATCATATGCTTCAACTATAATAACACTTCAGTCAATAATGCCATGGTTAAAACAACACTAAAGCCGCTATTATCTCGACATATAAGAAGAACCTAAACCTCCTCGCGTTAAGACTTTCCATCCGATTAATTAGTGGCATATTAATTAACAGTTGCCACATCACTCATTTTCACCTGTACAGTGAGTTTCTAAAATTTACGCTCGGATGCGTGTCTAATCTAATAATAAGAAAACCCGGTTCATTAAAGGCCGTTCACAGGCCAGCGCGATGGATGCAGATAAACACGCAAATTGCATCATAGACATTAAACTCTCTCTCTCCCCCTCCTCCCCATAAAACGATATTGCCGATCAATAAATATAAAAATGAAAGAAGAAAAAAAAAACATCCTCAACTAGAGTCACGTGACAACAAGAAGCCAGCTTCTTCTAGAAAGGAACACCGCACCGACCGAACCCCAAACAGCTCCCCTTTTCTGAATTTTATACACGTTGGATACACAAAGAAAAGAAAGGGGGGGGGGCTATAAGTTCTGGGTTCCCACCCCATGGGGACCCGATACACCGAGGTCAGTGTTTGGGGTCACCAAATAACAACCCCCTGTAGATCCCATTTCCATTCACTTCCCCCTACTCCCGACTGACCCGCGAGTGGCTTACTGTACATGTACAACAAGTATGACATGCGAAACGGAAAATGTGTCTCCACAGTATCAGTACACCGATTGACATCAGTGTTTCATTACCAAATTTTCACCATGTTTTACAGAAATTCCAACTATTATTACTACAGTGGAATCCGGTTGTTATTATTGTAATCACGGATAACCTTATCAATCGGCTATGGTTATCATAACCAGTCAGTGCCAACACACAGTTTTAATCCATTCTTTAACGTTAACAGCCGGTTATTGTTATCAAAAAAACAAACTAGTTTTAAAGTGATCATAATAACCGGATTCCACTGTATTGACAAACGCATCAATAACATTACTCACCATTTCGAAGTTCTAAGTTGATGTTTTTCATAGGAACGGTCCACTGTAGGATACTGACGACGTAATCTGTGAAAAATACAAAACGAGGACCACGTTTAAAACAATGAATCTCCAATTCCTTTAATTAGATGTAGTCGTGACACTACCACAATCCGTTCGTGGCACAAAGATGTCACGGTATAATGGCAAAGTCAGTTTTCCACAGAGACTTCGCTTCCAAACAAACTAGAGAAGCGGTAATTGTTAACTACGCGAAAATCGATATCATTTCAACTAGTCATCGTAGGCTCCAGATCAATAGTTAAACCAACTAAACAACACGAGAAAAATGAATTTGAAAACAAAATCGAAAAAGTTGACAAGTGGTACAATACTGTAAACAAATAGGTTATTTTTTTTATTGTTGGAAATAATGTCAAAAAAAAAAAGACTTTAAAAAAAAAATACAGTAAAAAAACAAAGGAATAAAAAAAAAAATCAAAAATTATTTTTTGACGTCTTTTTTTATGATTTTTGTCTTGTTTTTTGTAATTTTCTTTGTCTTGTTTTTGACTTTTGTTTCTTTTGACTTTATTTCATACAATCATTTTAAATCTTATAAGTGCTTAAATAATATTCCAAAAAATTTACACGACACCCTAATATCATTTCAAAATGAAAGTCTGCATCCTCTTAAAGATGATTCAACGAAGTCAATCTTCTAATTATTTATGTCAAAATAATTTATGCGAGGTATCTTAACAAAAGGAATTTAAGGTCTTAAGAAATATAAATATTGTACTGTATTAAAAAAACTTAAGATTTTAAATATTGTAGTAGTTAAAGTTAGACATTTCAGAAAAGTCTCATGGCACCCTTCTTGGAAACCAATGATATAATTAATTAATAACTAAACAAACAAACAAACGCACTAAACCAAAACAAACAAAAGAAAACGGAACGAAACGCTAAAATATACAAGGTGATCTAAAAATTGCGTTCCACAGGAAAACATTCATTATGAAACAAAGTCGCTACTTTTCATTTAACGGAGAAGCCGCTTGTGGTGCTTGGGTTCGAGTTAAATAAATACAAATAAAAACGTATTAATTTTATGATTTATGATAAATTACTGAGTGTTGTATAATTTTAACCTCTTTTATTTAACTTACTCTGAGATGGTTGAAATGGTTCAACATCTTCGAGCTGTTTATTTTTTGGTAGGTTCCCGATGACCTACAGAACTGAAATTTTGAACTTTGAACATAGACCGGGATCGTGGAACATTTTGCTGTGTCAAATTTAGACGGATCAATGTCCAGTCAATTCTGAGATGTTGTCACACGAAGGGTCCGTTTTTCCTCCAAAAGTGTTCGTTGACCGAGGTATCTACATTTTAAGCCATTTAAGCCAATGTTGTTGTACACGAAGATAAATGCTTTTTTTCTTATATACAATACAGGTAGAACCTCACTAATCCGGAAAAGTTAAAACCAACAAAATGCCGGATTAGCGGGTTTCCGAACCAGTGAAGCTTAGAGGAAAATAGCAAAATAAACTGTAAATTTAAAAAATAAATTATGAACTTGCGTATTCACAGTTACTTTCACTGTAAATTTAACAATTATGAACCAAAAAGTATTCACCGTAAATTGAAAACTTATGAATCAAAGTATTCACTGTAAATTTCACTGTAACATTCCAATTGCCGAACCATCAAAACAGATGTCGGATTAGTAAGGTGCAACCTGTATATAGTTTACTTTACCTACTTATAGTGTTCTAGCTCATTACGTGAACAGCCGCCATTCATTGTTGTGAGAGTTATAAAACCGATCTATCCGAATAAACACTCAACGAATTTTAGCCAAAAAAAAAATCTAGAGTATTTTTAAGTGTTCGTTTCACTAATTACGAGATTATATAAAAAGGGGTTATAAAAACGCAGTTTTATATAATTACTTGTATAACTAACATATAAACTGTTATCTGTATCCACTACTTTAAATTTCAGTCAAATACAACAGCCATGCATGAACCACTAGCGTTAAAAGAAAAGCAAAAGTCATTTCTACTACTAAGCAGACATGAACTTCTACAAAACAAATTAAAAAATTTTTAATATATATACATACATAACTATATATACGTTGGTGGTTTTTCTTAATTGGCTATTCCAGCGGCTAGGGTTGGCAGTAAATTTTTTAAAAATATTGATTAGCACAAGAGAAACACACACACACACACACACAAAAAAAAAGTGTATGCAGTGGTGGTAGTAAACGAAGATGACTTGGAAGAAGAGTCATCACCACCTTTATGAACCCCTCATTTTTTCTTCCTTCTCTAGCCATTAAGATTTCAGATGGAGTTGGCTTCACTAGTCACTATACACTAAGGGGAGATCTTACAATTTTTTTTTTGTCTTTCCATCAACTAGCATGATCAGTAGCTAGCATCTCAGCACAGCATCTCATCTTCCTTAACAGCATTCGTGATGTTGAATGGCCTTATCGTGAGCGGCATCTGGGTTAGTCTTGATCTTATCTCATTTTTTCTTACAAGGCGAATCACCTCTTTTTTTTGCAGTATACCAAAAACACATGACCCTGATATCAGATTACTTCTTGAATTTTTAATTTTTGAAAAAAAAATAATTAAAAATTTATTTTTTTTTAAATATGAAAAAATAAAATAAAAATTGAAGTAAAACTGATAAGACAACAGCAGGTCAGCTTGTCAGAAGTTTTGTAACTTTAAAACAAAACACGTGGCTACGCCACTCCGTGTAATACACACCACCATCCCCTCTCTTTATTTTATTTTTTTTTTTTTGTATCTATAAATTGATTTGTAACATAGGTTTCTTAAAGACAGAATGGTAACACTATCTTGAATGAAGAGAAAAAAAACATCCTGCCACCTTTCGTCAAACTTCAAGAAAGGTACAACCCTTCCTTCTTCAAAAAAATTAGTTTTTTAAAAAATAAAATATATATATATATATATATATATATAAAACTATAAAAAAATAGGGGGGTGTTCTGGTTTTCATTTCCATCTCCGAGGTCACGTGCACAGATTCTATCCACACACACACAAAAAAAAAACCTTCCAATTCACAGGAAGCTGTAAAGGGAGTCTTTTAGGAAAAATTGCATCAACCTTAACTGCAAATTGAGTTGGAACTACACTCTTTCGGAAATAGAAAAGTGTAAAAACCCAATCGACCCCAACTTATGAAAACTTATTTTTCACATTGACTTTTTATATCTAAAAAAAAAAAGGGGGAAATAAATTTTTTAAAAATGGATCTAATCAAACATTCATTTCTCATATTACATAAACATAAAACAAAATTCAAAACCCTCAATAAAATATTCAACTTTCATCGAATAGGCAATTTTCCATCATATTGGGCAACAAAACTGTATTGATTTATGGTGAACAAAATCCCATCGTGTCATCTTATGGTGATCCTGTCACACATTGGACGTAGTATCATTCCTGATGGGTTGTGTAGTATTTCAAACTATATGACCTTCGTCTTGTCACTCCCAAATATTTTTTTTTTTACACCTCCTCGTTTTGCCAAAAGCAAGATTAATAGCATCGACTGCAATATAACTATAAAGTCATTCTCTCAACCCATTTACCCCTCCATCCATAAAAACAGCAAGGGTCTGTCCATGTTCAAACTCTATATAAGAACTAGATGAAGTGCAATAAAATCACTAAGCCTCGTATAAATATATGAAAAAAAAATTGAGATACTTCTATTTGTCATCAATGATCCAAAACACCAATATAACCAGCAATAAATTACGTCAATCCAATAAAATTTAACGACTACATCTAACCACTGTAACAAGCTAATTAAGACATTCGCATTAAAATATTAGCTATTGGGTGATGATATAAATAATAATACAAACTATGCATTTAGAATGCAAAATTAAGTATGTATACTGTGACTATGAATATATATATATGGTAATATATAATACAGTGTATTCATGATATATAAATAAGCGTACTCTTTGTATACTGTCATATACAGATATACTGTATGTACATACATAATGCAATGAATTCATTTTTCATATCTGCACGTTTCGATTTATGAAGAATTTTTTATCCCGAATTTTAACTCCAAGCAAATTTTGATTTATAAAAGTTTAAATTTATGGCGATCGTTGAGGTGATTCGATATTTGATTTACGCGAGTTTGGAGTAATTCCATTTTTGATTTCTGCAATTTTCAATTTATTTATTGAGCGATTTTTTTTTTTTCATTGGACTTATGCGATTTTTAACTTATGCAAAGGACCTATGCGGATGCGGTTCTCGTTTTATGTGTTTTTTGGTACATCGGACTATACAGTAGGCCAGGGGTTCCCAAACTTTCATGGACCGCGACCCACTTTTACAAAGTAGTAATACATTGGGACCCATCTAGCTTATGTTATGAAAATTGGGAGAGGCTAAAATGATAATTTATTAATACATTTTACTACAACGAAGCAAATTGAAGAAGTATAACTTCACGTTCTGATTTTGACTTTTTTAACTTTTTACTGTTTGCGACCCACCAGTGGGTCCCGACCCACACTTTGAGAAACCCTGCAATAGCCCTATAGTATATTCTCATAAACGACTGTAAATGATACGTTCAATTCGCAGCTCGCTCACTCACGAGTAACTAATATGAAGGGTATAAAAAAAAGTTTTTAATCATTTTTTGTCAAAAAAAATTAGTGAAAAGTAATAAAAAATATTACATTTAATTTTTGTAATAAACAAATAAATTATATTACACAAAGAACCGGTATACGTAATAATTTATAGTGATTTTTATATCTGAACCTCATTTATACCCAAGAGTAGTTTCAGTAACTCGTCACCTGAGGGCGCCGCATATCAGAGGCCAATAAACAAAACTGAAATTAAACTAGGCCTTTTTTTTTTAAAAATATCGATTTCGATTTCTTATCGATTGACACGAGATTTAAATCACCTCAGGTTAACCATTAAACTTCAATTAACTATATTGGCGTTTCAAAATCGTCAAGCCATGAATTCCAAAACCCAACAATTACCTGAGGCCTTAATGAAAAAGGTAAAATTCTAGTGCAGTGGAATCGGGTTATTGTATCACTTTTGAGTGTTGTTTGATAACAATAGCCAGTGATAATAGCCGATCGGTAGCACCATCCGTGATTATAATAACCGGATTCCACTGTCTAACCAAATAAAACATGAAAAAACCTTTTCACTGTTTATATTATCTCATTTAAATATTAGTATTATCTAATTTTAAAGTATTAATTCGTAAAATTTCAGAGACAGCTTTATGAAAAGAACACCGCTATCGTTGCCGCAGCCTTTGCTGAAGTCATTAAATACAACACTAATGGAAATTTCCACCAACAATGTTGTTCTAAATTAAAGATACGCCTTGACGTACGTTTGTTCAAATACGATCCATTAATGCAAACATTAGGTATATATAAATTTACGTCATCTGTGTTTGGTATCATTGTCCACAGGAAGGAGATTCGCACACTATAAAACAGATAATTACCACTCGCATGATGAATCTTCCGTTTGTACCGAAATTGCCACAAGAAAGGGATCAGGTGGTTCCAGAAGCCAACGCAGCAGTTCCCGAAGAGAACCAAGTGGTTCCTGAAGCAATGGGTCCAGAACTTGGAGCAATGGGTTTAGAACTGGGAGCAGCGGGTCCAGAACTTGGAGCAGTGGGTCAAGCACAACTTGACGAGAATGACGATTTCGATTTTCTGAGCCAGCACCAGGTTCTCTCAAAAACATCTATAATAAAAAATAAAATAAAAGTACTGGTTAATTTTAAAAATTAATTGAGTATTGGAAATTCTCAACATTTCAGAACTATTTTGATATAAACAGTGCGATGGAATTTTGCGACACAGCATCAGCAACGTTTCAGTCATTGAATGAAGCAAAGGTGATGGAAATGTATCGAATCAGATACATGTTTCACTTAAAAAATTTTGTTGTTTTGTTTGTTGATTTTGTAGGTTTTGATTGTAATATAATATAATATAATATAATATATATATTATATTTTAAAATTTACGATACAGCCCTCTGGTTCTGGACAATTAACCCAACTTACACCGACTATATCATCAACCCTACAAGCAAGTGCTAGCAGTGCAAGTCAAATGAGTGTAGGTATAGCTTATTAAACACAGTTGTTATAATTAGCAGTTTAATTAGTTGACCTTTAGGTATGGTCCATCCCAATCACTGTTAGAATGGATATTGGTCAAAATATCTTGACTATAATCAAAATAATTGACAAATTCAAATATTACATTTTCATTTTTCATAATGAAACAAAAACTAAGGTAAAACAAAATAAAACTTACCCTAGGTAACTGACCGGGTGGATTAACTTTTTTGCCAACGTTTCACCTTTCTATTTTTGAAGGCTTAATCCACCCGGTCAGTTACCTAGGGTAAGTTTTATTTTGTTTACCTTAGTTTTTGTTTCATTATGTATTTGAGAGTGGGGAAATTGAAGTTGTGGAAAACTATATTAGAGATATTTACTTATTGGCGAGAGTGGAAAGTTCATTAGCTAAACGTACGTCATTAACTAACGGAAGAAACTTTTGTGGCCTCATTTGGCACCCCCCCCCTTCCATCCAAATAATGAATTCGTCTTTGGCCCAGTAAACTGCACCGCCACCGCATCGTCTGCTTGAATGCGTTTAAAAATAAATGTTGATTTTTGCCTCAAGTTTAAGTTAATTGGTGGTAACAATATTTACGATGTTCAGAAAGGTAGGTTTAATAATAAAGTGACTGTTATCTTGCTCACAAATGCTTTTTTTCAATACTTTAAAACGCATTTAAGGTACTGTTGATCATCAAGATACATCTGTCAATGTTAGTACGGTAGACAGCGCCCTCCTGCGAATCTGGCGGTAAACGAATCTGGTGTCAAGATCTTGTGCGTTATTGTGCAAATGTTTCAGTCTATGTTCAAAGTGAAGCAAATAACATATAGGCTGCTTTTACGTTGGACGCTTTTTTGCAAACAACGCTCATAAACGTTCAAAAATAGTAAATCTCTTTAATTTACATAGAACCTATATTGATTATTGACTATCGTTGCACGTAAATAAGCGTTTTTAGCGAAAAAGCGTCCAACGTGAACCTGGCCATAAACGTGTTTTTATTTAAAAGTTGAATAAAATATTTCTATTATCTTTGATTATTTTATTTTACTTAGTCTCAGCCTTGTTAAAAGAAAGTACAGTACCGTAATTCGAAAAGAAGAAAAATACGGGGGAAAGGCGGCGTTGGTCTCTACTTAGAGCGTTTTTTAAGCATAAAGTCGAATTGTGGGCGCTTACAGCTCCAAAGTGAACGATTTGTAAGCGCTTTTAAAAGAAAAGGCGTCCAAAGTGAACGTAACCTCTGTCTCGGCAAAAAAACCAAGGTATTTTAAATTTGCGATAGTTTGGCAAAAAACATCTTCCAATTCCAATCACAAGGCATGACTTAACCTTTCAAGCAGATTGTTTATGTAAACTATAGTGAATACTTGTCAGAAAATTGTTGCACTCAGGCTGCCATTTCCCTAAAAACGCTCATAAACGTGCAAAGATAGTCGATAATCAATATAGGTTCTATGTAAATTAAACTGACGACTATACATAACGACTATCTTTGCACGTTTATGAGCGTTGTAGCGAAAAAGCGTCCAACTCCAACGTAAACTCTTCCCCAGCCATCAATAAACGTCACTATAATGACGTCATGAATTCAGCCTCTCCTCCCCCACCTACCATCTTTAGAAAATCTTTCATTTGTACCTCACACACAAGTCACAAGAAATAAACTCGAGTTAGTCTAGTCTACCTAAAACACAGAAGACTGAAACAAACAAAATGTCTGCGCTATGTTCATCGAATTAACACTAGTACGCAAGAAACAACAATTATAAATATGAAAGGAGTTTTGTAGCTACACTTCTCGCATCTACTAAAGGGCTTGGATTCATCACGGGTAAGTGCCTCCAAACACTCAGTTACATAAAACCTGGTTAAGCCTAACTGAAATGAAGTTGTTAGCCTTTGGTATTTAAAATGGATAATCGTGTTGACAGGTCTGTTGGACTGGTTAAATGCACGGCAACAGCGTTGACCTGGATGGTGGTGCTTGTAGGTGGCCCATCCCATGGTGTGCGGTTGGAATAACACCACCACCACAACACCACTTTGCCTGACTGTACAGTTGGTTTCCAACTCCCTGTTACAGGCTTCAATGCAACAACAACAACCACCACAGCAACAGCAAAGTCCGGAACTTAGCAGCGGTAGTAACAACGACAATTCTATGGACTTGTACATCGAAACACTGACGGGGGCTGCGTTCGAACTGAGAGTGTCACCTTTTGAGACGGTGATGGCAGTGAAGGCCAAAATCCAAAGATTGGAAGGTTTGCTAACTCATTATATTTTTCGATTGACTAATATGTTGTTATTGTTTAGCTGTTCAGCTTAGCTTCTGCAACTTGATTGAATTTTTCCTTAAATCAATTTTTTCATGTAAGCTCTTTGACTACAATAACTGGCAGTTTGTCACTAATGCAGTAGTTGACCAGTTGGGAATTTTTTTAAGCGTCTGTGAGAAATTAGTTGGCACTATTCCACTTGGGATGACCCACGGCTGTTTTTGCTAAAAACTGAACGGCTGATTTAGATTTTGATCTTGGATGTAATTTGCTGTAGTACAAACTGTAATTTTTGTAATTGTGGTAAAAGGGAGTTATATGTTAAAGCGAAGCCAGAGCGAGAATCGTTCCATTCGGTGGGCATAGCCGAATTAATTTGAGGATTTAATTTAAAGTGACTTTTGTTTTTATGCTCCACACCACCACCGGTTTTTAGCGAAAACAGCCGTGGGTCATCCCAAGTGGAATACAGTCGACTCCGGTTAATTCGAACCCGAAGGGACCTTGAAAAAAGTTCGAATTATACGGAATTCGAATTAACTGATTTAATGATATCTACCTTTTCCGATAAAGAAAGTGTTTTATATTTACGCTTAGACATGACAAT
>JAQIWH010007095.1:0-11920 GCA_034695005.1 Cryptops parisi
ATACCATTTTCGTCTGAGATTGAAAAATCGAATAGTTGGGTTTTACTTTCTCACCAAAAAAAAAAAAAAATCGTTTCCCCCCAAATCTTACCCCTACCCTATGAAATTCAAATGGGGACATTTTAGCGCCAACGGTCGTTGCCTTTCACACACACTAAAAGTGCTTCTTGCGACGTTTTCTTTTTATAGCTCCATTGGGTGGAAAAAGATTTCCACACCCCCACAAAATTTATTCTCACTACATATCTATCTATTTTCATAAAAAAAAATTATTCTATTTCTGACAAAAAATATTTCCATGAGAGAAAATATTTACTCCATCAAACGACTAAGTAAATAGAAATAGCATATACAGCATGTGAAACTCGTCAACGAGGAAGTCGAAATAAAAAGAAATCTAACACCTGGACACAACGAAGGTGACAAAAAATAGTCACCCGATACAGGTATAAAAAAAATATATTAATATAAAAAACAAAACAATATAATGAAAATCGGATGGGTTGATGGATCACGTGATTTGAGCCACTGTTCACCCCCTATTCGTTGGTCTAACTTCCTCTTCCGCCAGAAATAATGGGTGAAAAGTAGATTAATGAATATTTCGCTTTTGGAACGGGAAAGTAATAATAATAATAAATAGTCACGCAAACATACGATTCGTGCAACAAATTAAAAATAACAAAAACAACAACGTGTAAGATAAAAATTATATGAACATTATTTGAGACAAAAATAAACACAACCCTTCATCTAATAGATCGAAGTACTATATAGTACTATATAGTATAGCATATATGCAACGCTTATTATTTTAAGTTCTGCAAAAATTGCAATTTCCGTTTCATGTACTGTACTTGTATGTACTGTACATATATAGGGTATTCGAAAAATTATCTTTCAACCCATAAAATAATAAACAAGTACTGTACCGGTACATAAAAAAGTTTTTTAAGCATTCTCTTTATATACTGTCATAGACAGGTATGCTGTATTACATACACAATGCAAAGAATCTATTTTTGATTTTTGCATGGTTCGGTTTACTAGACTAATTGAAATTTATGCCATTTTTGAGTCATTTGATATTCAAATTCTTGCGTGTGATTTTATATTTGATTTCTCACGTTCTTCCGATCGATGCGAATTTTGATTTATGCGAATTTCGATCTATGCGCAATTTATATTTATGCGATAGTTTAATAATTCAATATTTGATTTATGCGAGTGATTCCATTTTGAGTGATTCAATTTTGATTTTTGCAGTTTTCGATTTATTTATTTATTCATATATACCACTTGTGCAGTTTTTTATTTATGCGTTGTTCTTTCTTTATACATTGGACTATACAGTATATTTTCATAAACGACGGTAGATGGCACGGTATGCGTTCAATTCCCAGCTCGCTCACTCACAACTCACAAATGAAGCTAAAAGTATAATGATAAAAAAAAATGAAAAATGACCTTAACCGAGACATAGTTTTATGAATACGGCAACGTTCGTGACAATTTTAACGACAAACTAGACGACGACATAAAAAAAAGCGTCAATCTTTTGCAATTCATCACGAGGCACCTTCATTAAGTGGTGGCGCCCATTAGGCTTCATTAACTATGCGCCTTTTCGTCCCCCGGGAGCGAGGGTATAGATTGCGCGTGCGTCTTTTGTCTCCTCAATTCGACCACTACCCACAATGCGTTTTGTACGAGAGCGAAAGGGGACGTCATTAGTCGGCAGGTCACGTGTGAAGCTACTACTACCACCACCACAAAGGATAGGGTTTAAAGATCCTATCGACATCTTCACGTATACTGTTCACGCGGTGGGACCCACCAAAAAAATCCTTTCTAATTCAAGTGCCTCGATCTGGATGATGAATGGTTTCGATTATTCGATGTACCACTCAAACTACCAACTCTCAAGCAGTGATAAAAATATTGTACAATACATCATAGTAATTATTATTTAGCATTTTAAATTTCAATATGGCAATTTTAATCACAGTAGTTTCACTGTGATTACTACATCATGTCACACGATTAACTAGCCCATTCATAAAAAAAATCGAGCGTGTTAAACTGAGTTCGGTTTGAATACACAATACAATGCAATAGTAAAATTTATAATAAAAACAGTTATCCGACAACTTTCCGGTCTCAGTGGTGCCGGATAAAAGGAAGTTTACTGTAGTAAATATCGTAGTACTGTATATGTAACTTAATAGATATCCCTCCACCCGTTGACACCTAGATCCGTATCATCGTTGGGATGCTGATGATGATGATGACGATTTTCAAAACCCAAAGCTCGTGACACTTTGAGTAATTATATTGGCACCCCCGAATCGAGCCATCTCGGTGAACCATCGGGAGGGGGTTCACGCTCAATTAGGATTCATCCGTCACTTTTTCGATAACGTTAGCCTAGCTGTTGTTGCCCTCATATTGGGTCTATGCCCTTATCGAATAGGTTAGCGGTTAGAATAGCCGCGATAACGAACCGTGGCCCTTTCTTCCAATTAGATGAATGAAATCAATAAGCTTCGCCCGCGATACCCAACCCAACGGGAGAAGAGGTGGGGATTTGATTCATAACCAAAACAGCCCCCACGTCCACGACGACAAACACTAACTTCCCACCCCTGTTGCTGCATATATTTTTCAAAGGCCCTCTTATTGTTTCGCCTACGAGGCCCTTATGGTCCAAGTCCTCGATTTGAAACCCGATACGAGCTCGTAAACGGGACCAATAAAAAAAATATCTATATCACGTGGCGGCGGAAATGCTGCCAGGAAAAAACGTTTATAGGTTGTTTTTTTTGAAGGGGTGTCAAATATCTTTTTCGTTGAGGATATCATCTTTTATCCATTTCATGTCACCCGCGGTATTTTTTTTCCCCATATCCTCAACATTTTTCACGTCCACTTTTGACGTGAAAAATGTTGAGATTTCTATACTTGTACGTTTCTACACTTATGAGTTCAACCTCATAAGTATAGAAACAAAAATTTTAAAACTTACAAAAATGTAAATAAAATATAAAATAAATACATTAAATGTCCACCGTCGTATGATCATGATCATACATTTTACGAAGTTTTTAAAATGAATTAAGGCGTTTCAATTTTAGCTAGACCTATAATCGATAATAGTCGTTAGTTATTTATTTTCGACGCAACTTCCTGAGAAAAATTATCATGAGGGTAGTGGAAACTATCCTGGTCAACTCGATCAACGGTTTTTTCCTAGTCCCACGGTATTACATAGTGGGTAACTACTACGATATGAGTACCAAAAGTTGTTAAGGTGGTTGGTGAGCCTGAACAAATTCGATGTGTCTTGTTGTTGCATCGCTTCATCCCTCCATTTGACCCTGGCTATTCAAAGCAGGGTCTTCGTGGGTGGAGGGGATTCCGCCCCCTTTTATCCCCCTCCTCCCCCCATTCCATATACCCCATCTCACTTTCTTCATTCAATTTCCAACAACCAGTCACTTCGAGTTGTTGGTTGGTGCAAGACAAAAAAGAAGCCAATCGTCGACTTCAATGCGAGCGGAAGATGAAGAAGAATAAGTAATGGTGAAAAAAAAAGTGGGGGTAGTAGTAGTAGGGGTATAAAAGAAAAATGATTATAAGGGGACGGCTCGTGACCATTTTTCCACCACAAAGTTGACGAAGGAGCCAAGATGACAGCTGACAAGTTGTTGCAACCTTCATCGACCCAGACCAGACCCCTATGTTAAAGTATAGGTAACCCTCGATTAACACGGTATTTCGATTTCGTCAAATGTCGTCTTCCGAATCCTGTTTCTAATCGAGACTAATACAGGCTCACGTTAAAAAAAACAACTGTAGACCAAAATTGCCAAGTGAAGAAATGATCAAATCAAATCAAATCCACAAAGTAACAGAGTCTCAAGTTGAATTTTGTTGATATTTAAAATAAAAACTTTTTTCCCCCCATTCGAACATAGTTTCAGCATAGAAATCATAGAAGCAACCAATGATCACCTCGAAGTAAAAAACATCAAATTGAATTTTTCTCATAAAACTAATGATATCGAATTTTTCTCATGTATGCAACATTTTAACTCGGCGTTATTACGTTTGGACCTCGTTACGCTCGTTTTTAGTTTCCGGTGACCTAGAAAGCTGAAATTTTGAACAAACATTACCCGTGAAATAGTTTATTCTATTAAATTTTTACGGATCCATGCCGTTTTATTTCGAAAAAATTGACATGGATTTTTTTGGTTTTTGACACTATGAAAACTGTCTCAGAGTGTATAGCTGCGTAAAATGTTATCTATCTAATACTGCCAAATGTACAAACTTTTGTATAGCCAAATTACACCATTGTTGTAAATAGAACGTTATATACACATGTATAGTTTATAGTGCGTAACCAATCGTTGTTGCCAGCGTTACGATATAGTTAACTACACAGTCTATCCGGGCAACCACTAATTGCTGTGAATCCATCCGAATAAACACTGAACACAAATCAACAAAACTATTGTTCTACGTGTTTGTTTCAAAACTTTTAAAGTTTGTTTAAACCATTCCACGTTAAAAGACTGTCCACAAAACGAGGTTTTTTCTAATCACTTTGTTAACTGTCATTCGGACAAATAAGTTTCAGTATTTCTTGTTTTTTTCCTAAATGGTGCAAAACCAGATATTTCTTATACTGTGTTAATCGAGTCCTACAACTGTATTATTTTTTTTTAACAATTCTTCCTTCTATAAATGAACTCAGCAACGAGAAAAATACCCTGACAAATTCAACGTGTCGTTTATGAACTTCCACTTTTACCTTTATTACCTATTAATTTTTTAACGACTTAAAAAACCACTCCTCCCCCCCACAAAACATATACGTATATAAAAAAAAACACCATCCCCCAACTTTTACATCCCTACTGTTACGTCGAAGACGGTTTTTTTTCCTCTTGAGTGTTGAGTCGTAAATTCCATCGCACACTTTATAATGACATTCTCAAACTTCACCAAATTTTTAACACCTTGTATTAAAGTTTGAAAGAAAAAAAAAGGAATATGAAAAAATATAATTTTGTACAACAGCGACAGACTTTTCTTCGAAAAGCCCCCTCGAAACTTAATCTAGCGCTCGAAACATTTTTTCGCACCTTTACGACTTCCCCCATAAAAAAATCTCTCAACCTTAAAAACTGACGTTTAATCGTGAATCAAAAACGAAATAAGCTTGTCGTGTTCGCACTAAACCCTTGTCATGAATGAGAGAGAAAAAGAGACGAAGATTTTTTTCTTCAAAAGTTATTAAAAAAATAAGAATAATAAAAAAAAAGGTAAAAGGTCCTTTTTAACGCCCTTCTATTCGGTGATGATCATCATCATCAAGTTTTATGACATAAATTAAAAACCTCTTCTTTTTTTGTGTCCCCTTGAAAGTTAAGTTAAAAACGAGTGAAAAATATATAGACGTCAGTCGTCACAACGAAATGCTTTTTTTAAAGAAAAAATAAATATTAAATTCAAGAAGGGAAAGAATTGAAAGGCCTGGCGTAAATGGGTGTTAAGTAACATTTTTGTCAAAAATGACCTAAAAGCATTTTCTTAAGTGCAATTCTAACTTTCTAACGCTTAATTCTGGAGCAAAACAACAATATGTGCAAACTGCAAAGATATTAGTGTGAGCAGTGTGAAGTAGCCCATAGACAGCAATGAACGCGATTTCCTCTGGTCAAAACTAGAATAAACTAATCGATTGTTGGATCATCAACTTGGGCGTTGGAAAGTCTTAGCCTTAGGCCGCATTACTTTTCCTAACCATCGTGGTTAAAGTTATACACATATAAATAGTAAAGTACCGTGTGTGAACTTTTCTAAAAACAAACGCTATGCTTTTATAACTGTCATGAAAGCTCGACCGAGGTCGCCTTGGTGGCGCTATCATAGTTTGAGCTAAGATCAAACTGCGCGAGTGCGTGGGAAACAGGAATTCAATTTCTCCTTAAAATCTACTTCTTTTTCCCCCATTTCCTCTTTCATTTTTCTGTTTTTTCCTACTGAAACTGGTGCTACTTTCCTGAACGTAGACTACTGTCACGATAGAGGTAATTCAGTAATAGAGTTTGCAAGTGCATCAAACATTTTCGAAAAGTAGTTTTAGTAGTGAGTATTTTTAGTGAAAATTAGTTGTGTTTGTTTTTTCAATACAAGCCGTTTTTATTTTGAAAATTGTAAAGTTACATTTTCGAACATGTTTCGAAAGATTTACTTTCTTCTTAAAAAAAAACAACTGACTTTTCACTCAAAATTCTCAATTACCATTAGAAAACACTGTCTACATAAGACAAGTATTTGTTAAGGACATCCTCTATTTGCTAAGTCTTATTAGTGTTATTTAAATTAGATTAACTTTATTTTCTCGCACTTGATCCTGTGTATGGCGATTTGCGCTTTATGTCAAAACATGACTTACGGTACAGTAGTAATCAAATCATAACAGACAATACGCGATCCTTCAAGCAAGAAATACATGTATATTCCTCGTTCTAATTAAACTGACAAAACAATCATTTTGTACGTGGCTATTGTTTAAATAAGCTCGCACTCGCACTACGTGATTCTTGCATTGAAGCATTGTTTTCAACGCAGCAACACCTGTTTTTGCACGTGAACGCGAAAACTTTCTTTTTCATTACAGGAACTGTGGAAGAATAATCATTTGACGGTGAATTCTTGATCGACTAAGTAGTCACATTAAACGAAACGCAAATTGAAACGCCGAATATAAAGTGGCAATTAACTTCTTCGGTAATAACTTTTTGCAGGAAAAGTGGAGAAAGTCGGCGTTTTATAAAAGCGCGTTCGATTTAAAAATTATTGAAAAACCAAAAAATAAATAATTTTAAAAAATCACTCAACATAGCAAACGTCGATCCATAGTATTATTAATAAAGCGCGTTGATTCAGGTAGACAGGCTACCACTTGGTTCCGACTTACGAGCGGAAATTAAAACCGGATGTTCAAAACAGTTGGGGGAGAAAAAGAAAGAATATTCCGGAACCGATGTTTGTGCTAAAACTTTCCATCTCTCTCAAACACTTCTTCTTCTACTAACCTCTATCTATTCCACTCTCGCCCGTTTGATTAAAACCTTCCCCCACACAACGACACCCCCCCTCCTCAAATACCACGCTTAAATGAGGACGAGAAAGCCAACCGCATTACATTCTACTACGTTGATATGAACCTTCGACCACCACCTTTCCAACGACGACGACGACGAGACGACCAACCGAGGAGACAAAGGGGTGGGGGGCAGGGGTTTCCTAAAGCCAAGGCTGGTGGCCATCGCCGAGCAACCATCTCGCCCCCCTTTTCATCCGGCTTCCACGCATAATCGTCGAACAATAGGCACATCGTACGGCTATAGGTCCCCTTAATTGGAAGAGTAGCAGCGATCCGAATTACGCGCGGATTAGCACACCGACGACCAACGCACGTCCCGATGACGATTATCATAACAATCAACTTTTCCTAATAAACAGCAGCGCGACGCGATTCGAAATCCTACGCAGAAAATAAGTCTCTAACGTTACACTCGCCTTCACGAATGGTCCTTGATAAATAATAATAATAACCAATCTCTTAGCAGACGATTCGAAGCTTAGAGAAACGAAACAGATCTAATGTACAGTACATGTTTTTGGAATTCTACAGTTTTAGAGAAAAATTAGTACAAACCAAAGATAGAATCGATCAAGTCGTCGCTTCATAAAATAAAAAAAAACTGTTTCGAATAATCCAAGTTACGACACCCGTAATTAAATCATCGAGTCTCATCTCTGCGTACGATTTCGAACGTGTACGGGTAGTCGGGGACGTCGCGTTTCTAATCCCAGGTTGCAGCGAGAACAAACGTCAAGCTTAAGTCAAACCTCCTCCACCCCCGTACGGTCCTTTTGTCAACTTTTGTCGCCGAAGAACGAAAAAAAAAATTGGTGGTGAAAACTGTCACCAAAGAGAAACTCAGCGGGTTTCTTTTCTCTTTCGTCGCCTAGTTTTATAAATATATATATACATGAGATAGTCACAATAGCGGCAACGTCTTTCGCTTCGACATATAGCTCCGGAAGTAAAGCTGCGACCATAGGATAGAGTGATTTTTTTCTCCTCTTCTTATTCTTTCATAAAGTAACGAGAAAAGCTTCCACCTCTATTTTCTTTTGGCTTTTATAGAGAAACGCGTTCCAATAGAAAAGAGTGGAAATAAAAAACTCGAATGAAATTGCGTGGGCGTTCACAGAGAGAAGTATAAAGATGGAGGTGTGGGCGGTGTCGACGAAAAAGAGCGGGTGTACATACATATACACATACATACACACACACACACAAATATATATATATATATATATATACGTGTGTGTGTGTAGAAGAAATTGCCAACGAAGAAGGGTCGGCAACGAGGTCGTCAAAACGACCGACTCTCGTGAAATTGGAGAACTCCTAGACAACCGACATAGGAAGAAGAAGTAAAATAGAAATGAGACAAAAAGAAGCAGTGATTCTTCTCCATCGTTATCCGAAATTGAATCACTGGTAGCAGGACACACTTGTGTCGAGATGAGATGAGTTCAAAATAGTACAACATAGAAACTGTTTCTTAAAAAATAAACGTGTTTTTTTCTTCACAATGATGACTGTTCTAAAGTGAAACGGCTCATGTGGATTTCGTTTCATTTTTTAGTTTAAGGCAAATTGTTCGTCATAGCGCGAGAAAGAGATTACATATTGTTCACTAGTTTTTTACTATATAGTTTATGCCGCCAAAATAAGCTAGTTGAAAATGTTATTCATTTAAAAAAAAAATTGGGAAAAAACTTCGTGTTTTAGTACAACCTTTTAACCTGTGCTTTTGCTTTCAAACTTTACAAATATTTGAAACAAACACATAGAAAGATATTTTTGTTGGTGTGTGATTAATGATTATATAGTTGAACAACTTAACAATAAATGTACTTAGTAAATTATATACGTAATATATGTATATGTATGTTTATTTATAAACAATGCCTGATTTGACTTGACAAAGGTTGAATTGAAGTATGTGGTTGTTAGCGTCAGCAACACTCTACGAGAAAACACTCCACCTTCACGTGATATTTTCTCAAAATTGACACGACATTGATCCGTCAAAATTTAATAGAATTAAAAAATTTTAAATAAGGTTTAAATAAGGTTTTATTAAATTTACCCCCAAAGTATATTCAGCTGTTGATTGACATAATTACAGAAATTAATAATACATCAATTTATCCCAATGAATAAAAAATAGCAACCATTTTCCCGCTATGTAAGGCGGGCCCTCGTGATTCAATTGCATCTTTCAGACCCATCGCCTATCTCCCTTTCTTGTCAAAATTGGCTGACCGGTTTTTGTTCAGAAAAATTAAAGAAATTGTAGAATTGACGTCACCGTTAAATGCTTTTGAAATTGGGAAAGAAAAATCAGCCATATTAATGATCCAGAAAATGTATGATCAGATCATTACTGCTAGACAGGATGGTTATTAGAACCATAATGCTGTCGACGGATTTGATGAAAACTTACGACACGATCCCTAGACCTCTTATTATTTCACAACTTATTATGTTAGGCATTTCTAATCGTACTATTAAATTGGTTACCGATTATTTGTCAAACCGTTTTTTTCAAACAGGCCGTTTAGAATCTACCCGTATTCACTCTGTAAGAGGTGTAACACAGGGAAGTTCCATGGCTGCTTCTCTTTTCGAATTAGTTTCCAATGATTTATTTGGGCTTGAGTTGAATTCAACGCTATACAACTATATTGATAACAATTTTTTGCTTATCAATTATCCTAAGTACGAGGTTTATGTGGCTTAAAATTAACAAGAAATATCTTTCTATTCAAGAGATTACGTTCGTCATTAACGACAAAAGAAAAGATTATCCTATTTAAGTCAAAAGTTATTCCTTCATTGACTTATGATATATTGGTATGGTCTAATACATCAAAATTCCGTTTGCGGAAAGTAAAGACTGCTTATAATAACATCCTCCGTTTGCTGTTTAAAATTTCTAGATACAACTCGATTTCAGCTTTTTGTAAAAGGTTGAAACTTCTGAACTTTAAAAAAATCATTTTATACAATCAGCTTAAGGAAGTGCCAAGATTTATTGGTAATGTTGATCATCCTTTGAATCATTACAATGATCAATTTGATAACGTTCATGCATGTTAACTAGCCATAAATTTAATTTTACTGATTATGGTTAACATAAAAATAGTAACTGTTATCCCTTTAACGTTTTTGACGTGTGGAATTTGTTACCTTTTCGCCTTCGTAAATATGCATCGATGTCTACTGTTAATGATAAGACTCTCTTGAAAGGGTTTGATGGTCGTCTTTACAAATATATATTGCTGAATTGAGTTTGTTGAGGCTGTAGATATAGCAAGTGTTGTTTTTCATCTTATTAACAATTTTGTAATTGCTTGTATGGTTGGTTATGTGTCATAACATGCATGTATTTTTGTTTACTTTTTTGTATATTTTTTTATTGTATTAATTTGTGGTTTTATTACTTTGTATGTGGTACTAATGGTCATTTTGACCGAAATATATATAAAAAAATAAATAATTAAACTACGAAGATAACTGTGGCGATAGTCGCTGTCATGACAGTAACTATTGCTAATCGTTTAAAATCGCTTCGTCATTTAAACGCGCCTTAATAAGCTGCAACGAGCTATATCGACTGAACAGATTTTACGGACTACATGACGTCGTATTAAAAACCAAAAGCATCAATAAGAAAAAGAATTTCGTAATGTTATGTTCTACTTTTTCAGTTATCGAATGTTATGTTGAATTTATTATCGCGGTTTTCAACCAAAAAACAACTACCGGAATTTGGCATCACATATTATAGTCCTCTTTTGAATGTTATGCAATATTCGATACATTAACACTATATGGCTATTCCGTAGAATTTAAGTCTTCTTCAAAACTATTAGTACCATAAATTGTTTAAAGTAAAGTATAGTTTGTAACCTACGTTTTGTTGGCAAATTTGGACTCGATGTAACGTTGGGTATCTTCGTCTGGAATGGAAACTAGTTTTCCTCCTTCACGATAGCATTTTAATCTTGCAGTGTTGAAGTTAACAGGTTTATTGAATAACGTGTAACATTTTCCCAGTCTCGCTATAGAGCATTGCTTGACTACTATAAAGACAAGTATTATCCTTTACTAGTATTCATTTTAAAATACCTGTAGACGGGTAATTTTTTTAAACTAGCATTCTATATGTAGATTTTAAAAAGTGGGTTAGAGTTCGAGTTAATTCAGCTAATCATGTAAGAAAACGAGAAATTTTAAGAATATACACGAAAAGATCTTTATTTAAGTGATCAGTGATTGTGCCATTTCGTTGATAAAAATTATTTTTATAGCTAACTAACCAACTGACTTTTAAAACAAATGTTAATTATTTTACTGTTATACCGGGTGTTCCAGCCAAGGATTCCCAATTTTATACCCGAAAAGCTAATATAAAGAAAATTCTGAGTTTTTACTTATGTTCCTAGATACTTCAAACTTTGTATACTGATTAATCTTGCGTGATAATTTGATCTGTCAAATTTGGAGACATCCAGGTCGCGTTAATTACGATCTTTATGGTATGTAAGGCCGAGCGCAAACGTTGTAACATTCTGGAAACATGTTGCCGGTGAAAAATATCCCTGGCCAGTAAATGCCCCGAAGGTAGAAACATTTTGTGGAAGGTTCATGGTGTGGTCATAAATGACAACTAAACTTATTAAATGACGTCATTGCCTTCAGTTTATAACAACCAATCCGAATTCAGCAACACGAGAGGAGTGTTTAGCCTATTTC
>JAQIWH010007096.1:0-11919 GCA_034695005.1 Cryptops parisi
TAGCATAAATAGAATTGAAACAATGCGACATAGTTGTTGATAGTTTTGGCATCTTCACAACCTAAGTAAATCAGTATAGCGTTTATTATTTCTTTTTAAGAGGGTTACCGAAGAAAACTTTTCCTATTCTCACCTTCTCAAAACCTTTACCTTCTCACTGTGATCATCATTGTTGACGTCGTGGCTGACCCTCACACCAAGACCGAACAAAACCACACAATATAAAATTAATTCATATGTTAATATTTTGAAGTTTGAAAATAAGATTTTAAATCTAATTATGCATTTTGCGTGGAGCTTTTGAAGTGTCACAATTGTGTGAGCTGATGTTTACTGTCTGTAAGTCTGTTTTTAAGATTCTGCAAAAACAATTTTGATGATTGACTTTTTCAACTAAGTCAACTTGACGTCCTCTTGTTCGGCAGGTAACCATAAATTTACGTGGAACTGCCATTTTTACTGTAGAATGTTTTCGTTTACTGTTCATGCCTATCTATTGGAATTTATAGATGTGTTGCTGAGAGTTCAAGGAAAAATTTGCCCAGGAAAATAGCGCACGGGAAAAAAGCGCACAGAAAATGCACACAGGAAAAATGCCAACAGAAAAAGCTTATTTTTTGTCTGGGCATCTAACCAAACCTAACTCAACCTAACCAAACCTTTCTTAACCTAACTTTACCTAACCAAACCTAATCAAACGCATTTTTTGTGCATTTTTGTGCGCTTTTTTCCGTGTGCTTTTTTCCTGTGCGCATTTTTCCGGCCACCGTTGCTGAGAGTGCACGAATTCCGTAACCAGTGTAGATTAAAATCTACACTGGAAAATGATGTACAATTTTCATTCGTCGACGGTATAATAATGTAAGGCCTATACTCGACCAAATAAGTATGAATTCGTACGATAACGCGTTGAAATTTGAGAATATGATTTGGAATCTAATTAATAATACTTTATTTGTGGAGTTTTCAAATGGCAACAATTGTCAGTTGTCTGTCAATTGTCATTCTTAGTTTTTAACATACTGCATTGCAAAACCAAATTTAGTACTTGATTTTTCAACTTTGCATCGCTCTCACGCTGGAACCTAAAGGGCCACGCGGAACTGCCTTTTCTACTGTAGAATGTTGTCGCTTACTGTTTATGTAGGTTTGTCATGTACCTATGTATGAGGGCGTGCTGATAAGTAATGCCTCCACCTGCAGAAAATCAGTTAGAATTGAGATCAATGGACAAACTAAATTGAAAATTATAGATAAACATTTATTTTGGAAGGTGAGCGATCGTTTTTAAATGTAATTTTCGTTTAGTGCAACACAGTTTATCGCAACGTTTAATACACTGCTGAATTTCATTGAAATGAAAACCCTGTTGCTCGTGGCAGAGCTGCAAAGCTTGCAGACAGTTCATGATGAGACGTGCTGTGCTGAACCCAACACGGGCTAAAATGAAACGCATTTTGATCAATTTTTTAAAACGTATCACCATTGACAACAGTTAAAAGTTACTGCACAAGCAAGGGGCTACACTGCATTAAATTAATAGGCTAAACGTTTGGTCTGTAAATTGCAAACGAAGCGGTTGCCGACATGCGTTAATTTATTTTTTGTGTGCATCCTAATACCTCACACATTTTAACATTCAAAAGCACACCCTGTATAAGTTCAAGAATACCATTGATATGACTAAATACAAATTGCGATAAATATTACATCATGGCAGGTTTGGAACGCGTTTACAAGAATATTAGATTTTAAAAACATACAAAAATATTCGTTTACAGGCAAAAATCTTGTTTCTGTTGTAATTCCTTTCGATAGTTAAGCATACATTGTTGTTTCAATCCAGTGAAAAGGAGACAAGCGATTAGTTTACAGACAGTGGCGACGCGCAACTTCTAACTAAGGGGGGGAACAAAATACTATTTGCTATTTAAAACAACATTATTTAACACAAATAACACTATATATTAAGGCCGATTCATTTTGAAAAAATTGCCAACTTACTTCTTCCAGAGAAAATGTTGCTTTATTCAATTTAGAAGAATCCCTTTCACGGAATATTTCTAAAACAAATAAAAATTATTGACATTAACAGATAAAATATCAGCTGAGCATTTATCGTATGGTCAATCCGCAGTTTCTTTTGTCTTGCATATTATACTCGCATAAGTAATTCTCATCTGATATTTACAGGCCTACACGTACATAGTTTTTCTTATTATTCAAATGGGAGTTTCCTTATATGCCATTTGAAATTCAAGAGATTTTGGCAACTTAAAACTCTTGTATAAACCGAGAACCAACTTATAGAATCAACATCATTAACTTACCCATCATCTTCTTTAATTTGACAGCACACATAATGAAATTTTCGAATAAAATTGTTTTATTTTTGTTTTAGTACTGCAAGCTAAGAATCTTCAAAACCTCATTATTCAAATGGTATCCTAGAAAACACATAGATAGTAGTTTCCGGTTAGAGCGGGTGGAGCTATTTGCTTGTAATTGATTATGGGCTCATTTTGCAGGTTAGGTTAGGGAAACAAAACCAAATCATACATTTAATACGTTTCTTTGTTTTTTTTTATCCTAATTTGCGAAATAAACTCAAAACCAAGTACAAGCAAATAGTGACTTCAGACTGCACCCGCTCTAACCGGAAAGTACCTGGTTTTTAATAATAGCCCTAATTAGATTGATATAGAGTACGAAAAAATGTAGTTACCTGCGGTCATCAAAGGTGATCGTAGGGCAAATGTATCTAGAGCACCTGAATTATCTTTTTCGTACAGCTTGAACACATTCTGCAAGAAATGTTTCAGTAGTAATCAAATAATGAATCTTTTACAGGTTGTCCACATTTTAATTCGGAACCATTGAGACGTGAGTCGTTAATTGATTTTTCCAACTTACTGGTTGTTAAACTGATAATCTATATGTAATATATACAGTGGACCTTCGAGATCCGAACACTATCCGTTCCAGTACACTGTTCGGTTCCGAGTTTTCACTCGGATTTTGAGTTAAAGTTTTCCATAAGAAATAATGCAAATTGAATTAATCCGTTTCAGACTTTCCAAAATTTCCCAACATGAAAATTTTAAGAGTCTTTTTCAAAAGATCATAATGGTAAATATTGATAAAATTTACAACAAGTAGCCTATATTTAAGTTGAATGTTTCCAAGTCGTTATACATAAATATGTTGTAGAATAATAAATAATAACATAATAGTAGGATGATCAATTACTGTTCACTGGGAGAGGGGGGGGGTGAGTTTTCTTTTCCACCTGTAATTCACTATTTTTAGATGAGAGTTGTTATTCATTGACATTTTTACTGCTTGATTATTCTTTGAAGGGAAACTTGTCTAAACTTGTTTGTTTTCGTCTATTTTTTGAAAGACCGCCTGATTTTTTGTTTGGATTTCGAACCCAGGGTGTCCCCAAAGTTTTGTTCACATTTCGGGTTGTTCGGAAGTCGAACCGTTCGGATCTCGAAGGTTCAATGTACTTGTTAAACACCTCACGCTACCTTTAGAGTAACTATTGTTTCGATTGAAGATTTATTTCTGATTTTTCGGAACTCAGGTTATTGACCTTTGTATTTTGGCACAGAATCAAAATGCATTCAAATGGTCTTACCTTCCATGTTGTTATGGAAGTCCACAACTGCAAGAACTCTTCCATTCCTAGTTTTCCTGATCGATCGAGCTTATTTGGTTAAGTTAAACGAATTATCATTATGAAGACTACGTTAAACTAACTACAGAGGTTGAGCGCACAATTTGAAGCTCATGTGTAATTTTGAGTAATACATTTTTTAGGGATACGTCCATCATTGCAACCATTGCTCTACAAAGATCAATTCCAAACCCATCGAATTTGAATTCTGAAAAAAAAACAAAAAACAACGATTCATCTAGTTATACAATAATATTATTGTAGTACAGAATTTTATTTTATTTAATGAAAGTAATAACCTTTTTGAAGTAAAGAGTCTAAAACTTCCTTTAGTTTATAGGCATCAATTTTAAGATCTTCACCAGCGACTTTGTGAAATGCGTTTCTGAGAGCGTTTTGTTTGTCTTCATCTCTATCGAATTGATTGGCTGTAGACTGTAAATTTCATTAAACGTAAAATAAAATGCATTCAAGATATACAATGTACAGCTAGTCCTCGATGAATACAAAAAAAAATGTTTCGAATAAATCCAAAGAAATTCGATTAGAAGGGTTTTCTCGCCAAACTAAATAAAGTTAAATACACATACATCGAAAACTCCTGCACTGGAGTCCAAGTAGAATGTTAAATAAATTCTGTTATTACAGAGCATATGACGATTACGTTGGTGAAGTTGATGAACAAGTGGTAATAGGCATTACCACTTGTTCATCAACAGTCCCTTCACCAACGTAATCGTCATATGCTCTGTAATAACAGAATTTATTTAACATTCTACTTGGATTATGTGAAATCATGAAACCTAAAGCGAAGTCCTTACGTCATTTCATTTTTTTTTCGGTGAACACTCGTAATAAGAAATCATTTTCTTCACCTAGGTCGCTTGTCGATGGAACTATACAATAAGTACCCGGTGCTAACTTGAATCGATAAGTTATTTCGTGTATTGTGGAATGTGTTCCCACTTGAACTGGCGAAGCATTCTGGTCGGAAAATTCTTTCGGTAAAGACCGGGGAGTGTTATCTGGATCTTTCAACTATAAAAAAAAGTTGTGATATTAAATAAATTCACTTAAAAATAAAAAGTTAACTTAAATGAAAACCTGTCGTACCTCGTAAATGTCGTAACCAATCAAAACTTGGTCTCTACCTTCTAGCCGCAATATTTGTATAGATTAATAATTGGTTATCATAAAGTTTAGAAAAACGAAAAAAGAAATGTGATCGTCTCTCACTGTAATCGATGTTTTTTCTCTGATTGCGTTTCTCTTCTGCAGTATGGCCACAATTGTCGTGCAAGTCTTCTCGTCGTCATTTTCATCAGGATCTTCCAGTTTCATTCGGTATTGCGGATTATGCCAGTAAGTCTCGGAAATGAAATGCTGTGTTGGTCTTTACATAAAAAAAGACTCTGAATTTTGAGTTTAGAAGCATTGACTTGACAACATGTGAACTTGCCCTTATTAGTTCTATCTCCACAAGCAGTAAGTTCTTTAATCCACGAACCTTCGAAAATATTGGTTACCCATTGTTTCTTCGAATTATCATCCGACCATACTTCATCTCAAGCTTCTGGCCCCAACATACAGATGCCCTCAAATTGTGTCTTGAAATCGGTCAATGACATCCTGAATAATAACATCCAAAAAAAAACCTTATGAATTCTAATCCGATTTTAAATTGGGTATTTTTGTTTAATAATGTGTAAAGAAACCGATTGGTTGTATCATGATCGTCATTGCTACATTGTGAAATCTCGAGATGATAAACAATCAGCATACGTTTGCGAAAAGTTTTTTTTTATGCCTTTATTATGCTTGTTTCACATGTATTTTTTCTAATATTTAGTTTATTTATTTATTTATTTATTTTTTATTGGATGATCCTTAGAATCAAATTACATACAAACACCAAAAAAATGGAGAAAAACAACTAAGAAAATAACTAGAGTAACATTCCATGAATATTCCTCATAAGATATTTATCAAAATCACGGATAATAATAGTAATATCACGGTGTGGTGAATTTAAGAGAAGTGACGTTGCGAGAGTGAGTTTGGTTGTCAAAGTATTGGATATAATAGTGATAAAGGTGATCCTTGTTAAGGATGAAGCGAATGAATTCTTTAAGGCGGAAAAAGAGAATAAGTTTGTTTAAAGGGAAAAATTTTCAGGCTGGAGCGAAGCGGAAGTCTTCAGTATTCACCACTTTCTGACAATTGTTTGTTGTTTTTTGGTGTCGTAAATATTTGACAAAAATAATTCAAAATTTGCATGGACATAGTGTTTGTAGCTGACAAGGTATAAGTAAATTTAGAGAACAACACCTTACAAGGTATGAAATCTTATAGCTCTTACCCCTGTGATCTGTTCAGTAGAACATCACTTGTTAATCTAAAAGAAATTATTGAGGAACCATTGATTTATCGTACCATTTATTTACCTGAATGGGGGTACAGTTAAAAACATTAGTGCAGATGTGCAATTAACCATGTGTTTTGACCGCAAGTGCTACAAAAAATTGACACAGCCATCTTGCATACAGTAAGCTATATTTTACTGTAAAAAATTCTATTTCAACATCATCCGTCACACCTTCAGTGAAGTAGCCCCACCATTGTAATGGTGGGAATACTTTGTTTCCTTACGTATTAGTGAACGAAATGTAGTGGTCGTATAACATTATTGAAACCGTTTATTACTTTTTTCAGCAACGTTACATTGAATTTTAAGTGAAGTGTTTGCGGACATAAAACATCATGGTAGGTTTATGAGGTGTTTGCAAAAAATATTTGATTTAAAAAAATACACAAATATCCGTTTAAAGGCAAAAATCTTGTTTTTTTGGTGCTAGTTGCATTCGCTAGTTAAGTATACATTGTTGTTTCGATCCACTGAAAAGAGACATGCGATTAGTTTACACATTTACTAACAGTTTGATTTGAAAAAACTGCCACCTTACTTCTTCCAGAGAGAATGATGCTTTATTTAATTTAGAAGAATCCTTTTCTCGGAATATTTCTAAAACAAATTAAAACGATTGACATTAAACAGATCAAATATCAGCTGTACATTTATTGTGGTCATCCTCATTTTGTTTTGTCTTGCATATTATACTCGTTTAAGTAATTCTCATCTGTTATTACAGGCGTACAAGTACTGTACATAGTTTTTTTTTCTGATTCATATGAGAATTTCCTTATGTGTGATTCCAAATTCAAGAGATTTTCGCAACATAAAACTCTCGTATAAACCGACAACCAACTGCATAATTGGTTCACTTACCCATCATATTCTTCAACTTGACAGCACAAGCAATGAAATCTTCGAATGAAATTGTCCCGTTTTTGTTTGCGTACTGCAAGTTAAGAATCTGTAAAACCTCATTATTTAAATGGTACCCTAGAAAATGCATAGATAATGGGTTTTTAATAATAGCCCTAATTAGATCGATATACAGTACGTGAAAATGTAGTTACCTGCGGACATCAAAGATGATCGTAACTCAAATGTGTCTAGAGCACCTGAATCATTTTTTTCGTACAGCTTGAACACATTCTGCAAAAAATGTTTCTGTAGTAATCAAATAATGAGTCTTATACAGGTTGTCAATCTTAAATCCGGAACCATTGGGACGTGAGCTGTTCTGCATAATTGATGTTTCCAACTTACTGGTTGTTAAACTGATAATCCATATGTAATATACAGTGAACCTTCGAGATCCGAACACTATCCGTTCCAGGACACTGTTCGGTTCCGAGTTTTCGATCTGTTTTTTATTCTTGAGTAAAATAATTAAAATAAAAATTTTCCCAAATAAAATAATAATAATTAATTTAATCCGTTCTAGACTCTCTAAAATTTACCCAATATAAAACATTTTAAGTGTTTATTTCAAAATATCATGATGGTAAGTAATGATAAAATTTACAACAAGTAGGCCTACATTAAGTTGAATGTTTGCAACACGTTATAAAAATGTTGTATAATAATAAATAATAATATAATAGTAGGAGGGATAATTACTGTTCACTGGTGAACAGTAATTATTTCACATCAGGTGAATTCTCCTGTTATCCATTACATGACAGTTGTGATTCATTGACATTTCAACTACTTGATTATTCATATATAAGAGAAATGACATTTATTTTTGTCTTATTTTTTAAACGACAACCTGATTTTTGGTCGGATTTCGAGTTTTGTTTGGATCTCGAGTTGTTCGGAAGGCGAACAACGAAGTCGAAGTTCGGATCTGGAGGGTCCACTGTACTTGTTAAACATGTCACGCTACCTTTAGAGTAGCTAGTTTATTTATTGGAGATTCATTTTTGATTTTTCGGAACTTGGGTTGTTGACCTTTGCATTGTGGCACAGAATCAAAGTGCATTGAAATTGATCTTACCTTCCATGTTACTATGGAAGTCCATAACTGCAAGAACTCTTCCATTCCTAGTTTTCCTGAGCGATCGATCTTATTTGGTTAAGTTAAACGAAGTGTCATTACGAAGACTACGTAAAGCTAACTACAGAGGTTGGATACACTATTTGAATTAAATAAGCTAATTTATAATTTTAAACAATAAATTTTTTTAAAAAAATTAGGGATACGTCCATCATTGCAACCATTGCTCTACAAAGATCAATTCCAAATCCATCAAATTTGAACTCTGCAAAAAAACAATGTTTCATCAGGTTATAATAAAATATTAATACAGTATTTTATTTTATATTCTCAAAATAAAAAATGAAAACTTTTTTATAAAAAACAAAAACAGTATTTCATTTAGTTATAAAATAATAATAATAATAATAATATAGTACAGAATTTTATTTTAATTAATAAAAAATAATAACCCTTTTGAAGTAACGGATCTAAAACTTCCTTTAGTTTATAGGCATCAATTTCAAGATCCTCGCCAGTGACTTTGTGAAATGCGTCTCTGAGAACGTTTTGCTTGTCTTCAACTCTATCGAGTTGAATGGCTGTAAACTGTATTTATGTTCATTGAACGTAAAATAAAATTGATTCCAAATATACGAAGTACAGATAGTCCTCGATGAATACAAGAAAATGAATAAATCGAATAAATCCAAAGTGATTTGATAAGAAGAGTTTTCTCGCCAAAGTATATAAAGTTGAATACACATACATCGAGGACTTCTGCACTGGATACTAATAAGCATTACCACTTGTTCATCAACAGTTCCTTCACCAACGTAATCGTCATATTCTCTGTAATAACAGAATTTATTCAACATTCGACTTGTATTATGTGAAATCATGAAACACGTAAAACGAAGTTGTTACGTCATTTCAGTTTTCTTTTCGGTGAACACTCGTAATAAGAATTCATTTTCTTCGCCTGGGGTCTGTGTCACTGGAATTATACAATAAGTACCCGGTGCTAACTTTAATCGATAAGTGATTTCAGGGAAACGAGTCATTCCTTTCCCATCAACTGGAGAAGCGTTCTGCTCGAAATAATCTTTTGGTAACGGCTGGGGAGTGTTATCTGGATCTTTCAACTGTTGAATGTCTAGTATTAAATTAATTTACCTCTAAATAAATAAATATTTAACCTAAATTAAATTAAAACCTGACGTACCTCGTAAATGTCGAAACCAATCGGTACTTGGTCTCCACCTTCAATCTACAATATACATATGGATTAATAATTTGTATATCATAAAGTTTAGAAATAAGAACTCAAAAAGAACAGAAAAAGATAAGTGATCGACTTTGTTTCTTCTCTGATCGCGTCTGCTCTTCTGCAGCAAGGCCACAATTATCGCGCAAGTTTTCTCGTCGTCATTTTCATCAGGGTCTTCCAGTTTCATTCGGAATTGCGGATTATGCCAATAAGTCTCTGAAATGAAAAACTTTGTTGAAATTTACATACTAAATTACTGCGCATTTTAAGTTTAGAAGTATTGACTTGACTACAAGTGAACTCACCCATATGATTTCTATCTCCACCAGCAGTAAGCCCTTTAATCCACGAACCTTGGAAAGTATTGGTTACCCATTGTTTCTTCGAATTTTCATCCGACCATACTTCATCCCAAGCTTCTGGCCCCAAGATACCAAAACTGATGGTCCCGAATTGCTTTTTGAAATCGGTTAATGACATCCTGAATAATAACACCCAGAAAAAATCTCATGAGATCTATTCCAATTTTAAAGTGGGTATTGGTAACATGTGTAATGTAACAGATTGGTCATAAGTATAAGTTTATTAATGCATCCCAGAGGGATATGGTATGATAATATCATCATTCTTTTAGGATCGTAATTACTACATAGTGAAATGTCAAAATGATAAACAATCAGCATACGTTTCCGAAATGTTTTTTTTATTGTATATTTAGACTCTATTTACGCCTGTTTCAAATGTATTTTTGTTATATTTAATTAATTAATAACATTGTATTTTTAAGTTCTTATTCTTTCGGATTAATTTCCGTGCTGATCTTGTAATATTTTGGTTTCTATGTTAATATGATTGTACCCCTAAGGACCGCAATGACTATTATTTTATGAGATGGTCAGTATACCAAGACCAAACTCACCAAAATTCTCCATCTTCTTCAATCGTTATTCCCAAAGATTCCTTTTCTTCATCCGTTAGATAATTCCACTCTTCTGAACTAAAGTTATAATGGAACTCATTACTTAACAGTAGCACCATACTAAAGCATGTGTGTTAGCGACGATAATTTTGTACTACAGTATTTACTAAATTTACTCACTGATCGCTCCATGGCCCATTCCATTCCGCATAAGCCCAAGGATTTCGAATTCTTATGAGCTGAATTGTTTCCGCCCCTTCTGGTTTTTTAATATCTACCTATAAGTTAAACTGCGTTCATCAAGTGAAATATGTGCAATCATAGTTATTGGTCAAATAAATTATTGTACCACTTTAATAGAAGTAATGCTGTAAGCGTGAGCTTCATACAGATATAGGCCAACGATTTTTTCATCTTCCGTCCGATTTCCCTGGAACCAAAGATGAACCCGCATTTATTGTATAGTTCGAATAATATTAACGTTAATATACGACGTACGCTTAAGCTAGTTCCCATAAGGCCACGTCTCTCGAAACACTTTTGTATGGTTGTGAATAAATCCGGTATGTCAACCAATTCGTACTGGTCCGTAAGACCACCTGTCAAGTCCGAAAAAGCTTCGGGGGCCCATCCACCTGACAGTGATTCGTAGGAACCGTATAACCTAGTACGAAACAATACGAGTCAATGGAATTAGATATGTGATACCCACACTAGCACAAATTCAATCACTCTCTACAGTCCACACACATAACAGTGTAGAGGATGTTTTGTATATTATAGCCTACATTGTGTATGAATGTCCTTGATTATGAGATTTTCATTCACATAATTCTGTTTATATTAGTTTATTATTTTAATAATAAATGTCAATATTCACCCAAATTGTTTCACACAAAATATAATAACTAGTAGTTCCGTGAACAGTAGACCTCATTCCGTTTGCATTCATATTAAAATTAAAACATTTTGTATATTGGAATTCTTAAGTTCAACCTCAAGTCGTCGTGCTAGACTCCTAACCTTATTTTTTTGAATAATTTCAAACTTCTTAAAGACCAGAAAGTTACTTACTTTGAATCAAATGATATATTGCTACTGATTATTAGAAATTAGCATAGCATTGAACAATTATCTTTTTCACTTTCTCAATAAGTATATCACTTATCATAAAACCAATCGAACCACTCAGACATATAAAATTATACCTCCTAACATATTTTCTAAACATTACAGCAATTGTTTTCCATACATGTCCATCTTACATTGGAATCAATTACCACTACAAATAAGAAAATTGTCGTTTATATGTAGGAAATCAACTTGTACAAAACTTTGTATTCATTTTAAAAAAAAACTTTTGATTCATACACTTTATTGTTAATAGTGCACATGTATTTATTGCAAGTTTTCTTGTGAACTTTTTTTTATTGCTTTATTGCTTTTGTTGCTCACAAACTTTCTTTTTTTTAAACGATTGTACACTTATTAATTACTATAATTCTAAAATTTGGCAATCGTACCCCACCAGTTAGTTTTTAATAATTTTTAAAAACTTGGATCAAAGCTTTTTTTTCCCTTGCCGTTTTTTTCGTGCTATTTTTCCGGTGCCATTTTTACCGAGCACCCTTTTAACTATCGGAATACATGTCCATAGATATAC
>JAQIWH010007097.1:0-11916 GCA_034695005.1 Cryptops parisi
TAACGAATATTGCGCAGCAATATGAGCTAAATGAATAAATAACTTTCCCGTCATTTTTGACGGGCTATTTACTAGTTAGGAAATAATATAATAAAAGTTATCCAGATTGTGGATGTGTGTTCATCATAAACGCTTTACTATAATTGCAGCATTTTGTTATTAGATGGTAATAGTTGGTTGTAAACGTAAAAATTAATGTTAATTTTGTAGTTATGAATTAAAAGTTTGTACTACTAATCCGGAACGCTTATTTCAGGTCCCTGTGCTAGATCATGGGTCGTCTACTGTATTTTTCAGCATTACCATTTTATACTGTACTGTACCTACACAGCTCTGTGTAATAGGCCTATATGTCTGCTAAATTTACTAACTCACAAATGTACTTGTCTGTCCGTTTCTTGTCACACATGTCCCTATTTTGTGCGTTTTCGCGATAATTCACACAAAATTAAAATGAATGCAAACAAAAATGGGGTAAAATAATTGTATTTGAGTGTATGTACTCATAGTATATAAATATGCCATCGGTTTGTTTTAATTTTGAAATCTAGATCGTCCTTTATTCGTATGTAAAAAAACTTTTCCCATGTTATATACTATTACAAAATATAAACATTTATTAAATCCAGTGAATCTATTGAAACTGTGCTTTGTTGTCACTTTGGTTTATGATTCCACTCCTATTTTCAATATGTGCTGGAAAACACCACCAGTTTCTCCTTTACTTCCATTTTTTTAAAACCTTTGCCCTTTATCTTTCTTGCAGCTTGTTTCAAGTTGTTCGGAAAAGATTAAATTGACGCTGGAAAACCTACCAAACATTTCATATATAAAACTTGTAAAAGCTTATTTTTTTCTGGTCAAAAACTCAAAACATCAACCTCCGTTTCACCCAAACACATGTCAATTCTCATTTCGACGATGGTAGAAAACCAAACCTTAAAGTTGACCCCACTTAGACTACGATGCATATCAGGGAGTGGGAAGAAAACTGTTGGTATCCATTAAGGTGAAATGACCACTCTGGGTTCCTGGAAAATTGAGGCTGAGAGGAAACTGGGAACAGTTTTGTTTGACCGTTAAAGATGGCGTGGTGCCCCATTTAACCGCACCGAAATGGTGCCGTGACGAGGATGGAATTGGAAGTTTGCTTGGCGTTTTCTCTGCGTTTTATTTTTTTTTGTTGGCGTTCTGTTTATTCACGATACTCATTTTCGAAACGTTGATGTTTATCTTTAAACTGATGGATTTGATGGGTCGGTTCACATACGCGTGTTGATGCATTTACAAACTTTGTCCGTTTGTCGATGTTTGTTAAGCGGTTTGTTAATTTTTTTGTTTTGTTTTGGTGAATAATAAAATATAGATATGTCAATATTGACAACAGTGTGGAAACGATGCTTTTCGTCGCTAATGAATAATTATTTAGCACTTGTAAAATTTTCAAACTTTCAGCAAACAACCTCGAGCTTTTCAAAGTTTAATTTCCGTTGGAAATGATTTTAATACATATATCCTGAATACATTTTTAATGTGATGTTGATGAATGTGGAAAATCAATTTGATCAATTCGTTCCGTTTTGGGTGGTTTCAACACACCTTTAAAATTCGCTGACAACACGCTAATTTGTTTAGCTCCATAACCAAAGCTTTAAAAAAAAAGAAGTTTAAAATAACTTTACGTAGTTTTTAAAGATGACATTTTTTTTCTATGTAATGCACGAAGTCTTCAATTAATGCGAGAACTGTAGTTATAACCAAATTATCATGCCAAAACGACAACCGAAAAATTGCAGAATAATTTCAAGAACTAGTGTACAACAAAATTTTCATGACTTGGCAAAATTGCCAAAATATCGCACAATTGCAAAATTTTAAAGTATATAATCGCATATGGCAAGCATTTTTTAGGTTTTATTTAACTCGTGTGAAACTTATGAAGAATTCGTATATATTGAGGACTTATTGCATGTCATATAGCCAATTTATGCGATTGTTACATTCTTCGCATACATCGGGAAGAAAACGCATATGACAAAACATGTTATGTAACAAAAGGTATTCATGTGTTATTTACACCTTAATAAGGTGGATTTGTATTTATTCCTATGGGGTGTTGTATATATATAAATAAATAAATAAAAAATGGTAAAAATGCATAAATTGAAAAATCAGACATAATCAGTCAAAACTACAAAAATCGTATACTAGCAGAATTTTATTTCATGATCGTTTGAGACAGTTTTACGCAACGCACATTATCAAAATCACATTTAAATAGTTCCCATAAATCGAGGACCGTCTTGCATCATGTAAAAAAATATAACTTCAGTAAAAAGCAAACCTCTTTCATGAAGTCCAATTGACTTTAATTGTAACGAAAAAAAACATTTTTTTTAGCTAACTAGGTTAGTCATTTTTTAGTTTATTTCTAACAAGCTAATGGTATCAATGTATTTTTTGTACGTGTAGAATTAAATAAAAATCTAGAAAATTAATTACCTTTTTGGATCAAAGTAACAGATGGGTGGTTAGTTTTCTGGGATGTTTTTTGTTCGTTATTTTTATTTTTTTGTTAAAATTTTAGGGACTTTTTTTTATTGGAACATATTTTTTTGGGGTTGTCTTGGGTTAGTCTCTTGATTAGCTGCAAGTAATGTTGTGTGTTCCTTGCAAGCTTTTCTCGCTTGCACTCAACCTAATGAGATTAGATCCGATCCAAGGCTTGGACTTCCAAAATTTGATTACTTGGCTTAGCAAGGTCGACGAACCTTAACACACATTACAGTCAATTTACAGTACTGGACTGTGGGTGTATAAAAATAAATTATAGTCGGGACTTTCACTGAAAAAAAAATACTATTAAAAGAAAAACTTGTTAAAACTGAATTACCAAAGTTGGATGCGATGTTGTGAGTATAGAATGTTTGTAACGACACAAATGTTTATGTTAGAGTAAACATGCTTTGCAAGCATTTAATTGTTTTATTATATGCTCACGCGGTTCGATTGTTGTATAAGATGACGAAAAACTATTTTATTGAGGAACTCGTCGTTTTATTGGAAAAATCCATTTTGTATAGGTTACAATAGATTGTGTTGCGTGAAATTGAAAAATTTGTTAAAGCGTTCAAACTTCTAAATGTAATTACAGTATTACTTACATGTTTCTGTGTGTATATATAAACATTTATACATATACAGGGTGACCTTAAAGTTTGGACACAGACGAAAGTTGTTTTTGTACAGATGTTCTTTGAGATATTTTTATACAAAATATGTCAATGACAACGGAAAAACATGCGAGGTTGTTATTTTTTAGTGGTTGTGGTCACGACATCAACTAGCGGATCACTTGTATGAAACTTGGGAGAGGGGGGTACTCATGAGTACGTTCCAAAAGATTTTGAGTACAGAGAAATGTACAAGTTACAAGTGGCATAAAAGCTAAACGAAGATGATCTTATCAGTCATGTACAAATGAAGGTTCCGGGCAATATTAATGTTGAGTCACACTTTTTTTTCCAAAAATGACATTTTTACATCAAAACGTCCTTCAGTACTGTTTCTAGCTAGTTATTATATTACTGTCTGGATTGTCCAGAAAATGGCAGCCTTATAGAGAATCACATTGTTGTTCTGTATGGTACTCTATACAGTTTTTCACCAGAAAAACCACTTTTCTGCACAATTTTTAAAATGCTGCTTATCATTATATTGCCGGAAGCTCTTAAAATGTGCGATATTTTAATGTATTAAAAGCACGTATAGGCACTTGTCTTTATTTGCGTATTTGTCCAGACTTTATGGACACTTTATACATATACAATATTTAGCATTAATTTGATTGATTTGCTATTACTCGGAATACTCAATCGCAATGGTAAATAAACTTTTAATGTATTATTGTCATATTTGCGCAATGTGCAGTGAGAATAGCTATTGTATCGGTACTCTACTAAATTATCAATTTCAAAATTGATTTTATTTTATGTTTAACATAATCAATCATCAACTATACAGTAACCAACAACGTTTATTATAGTGTATTAAAATTGATATACACTATTAAAATGTTCATCTTTTAATACAGTTTCTATAGAAAGCTAGCAATTGATTTTAATATAACCTTCAACTAAAAGTACTCAAGTTTGTTAAACTATTCAACACGCTTATTTGTATTTTCCTAAAGATATTTTCGCTTTAAAATATAACCTTAATAGTCACTAAAATTCTTTACACACCGAAAATATAAAAAATAAAAAAATAAAATTCCATTGTATAGAAAGCCCAACTTTTTTCTTTGATTTCTGGAGGCGAACAAGGTGAATGTCACTGTCTGTCGTGAAAAGACCCTCGGGATGTAAAGAAAAAAAACTAGAATAAAAAAATAAGGGATTGGTTACAGTGAAAAGAAAAGGGGGGTAAGATGGGGTTGATGAAAAGAGAAGGATTATTCTGCGCTTGCGCACTTGGGGTCCAACTTTTTCCGTTCGCTTTCGAGACAGGCTGTGATTGTGATCAAATTTTTGCGGCCGATCGATTCCATGTCCACGACCACTCGACTTTCTCTCTTCCTTGTCCCTAGTGCTGCTTTTCTAGAGGGAGGGGGTACTTTTTTTTTTCTTTTATATTTTGGTCAAGACCTGGTCGTGAGCCATGAATGTAATGGAGGTCCGTGACCAGAATTGTCCATCTGAAAGAGACACCCCACGAGACGAAATGGCGAATTTTCTTACAAAGTTTGGGAAAATAATAGTCCCGATTTTTTTTCAATAGTCGGAGCATAGGCTTAGTGTACGGTTTTTAGAATAAAAGAGTATGCAGATAGTTGTTTTGTTTTAATGTTTAAAATGTTATTTATTCTATTAAAAATTAAAAACACGTTGTAAAGTCATTTCAAGCTATCGTAGTTTGCAATTTTGAATATTTGTTTTAATCTGAAGTTGAACCACGACCTCTCCTTCACTCCAAATTTACCAAATCTTGCACAGTTGTTCATTAGGACCTAGCGTAACTAACTAAAGGGTTTTTAGGACCCACTCCCTCCAATATATACTGTTTTCTCAATTAGACCTCTAAATTTGTTTTTTAACCGATAGCTTAAATGCAATGCTGGAAGAGGTGAAGAAGGTTGCACGTTTGCTGGAACATGGAACAGTGTTATTGATAAAAGAAACCATTTTTAAAATTTGAGCATCGGAGCATTGAACAGTAGCAACATATTAACCGTGGAGCGCCGAGTGAATCAGCGATTTTGCTTTATTGAGATTATTTGTAAACATTTGGTTTTTTTATTAATTAAATGTTTTTTTTTAATATCAACCTTAAATAATCAATCGTGCAACGCTGGGTGAAAAGCTACTAGTCTATTTATGCAAATGCAGTTCTTTGTGTCGTTTGTTTGTATATATGTCTGGCTATTCATCTATCTGTGTCTGCGAGCATGTACCAAATACGCTTGAACTGCTCATCACGAAACTTTATAGCTAAGTTGAGGTTGTTCCGGCTGGAGGCTATTGTTCATGTTAAGTGTTCAACCGACACGTTTGTCACATCTGTACACTCCTCGCAGATTTTTAAATTTTTGTTTATGTTTATAATGTTATGTTTATGTTCATAAAGCGTTCGAAATTAAGAAAATGACTCATTGTTTACACGATCATTGTTATGTTTATATCTTCATTCATTAACTTAATCAGGAATAGAGATTTGGGAGAAAGAAAAACTCGCGAATGTCAGAAGCCAATGGGTCGCGAATGTGATGAAATATTTAATCATCCAGTTCTGTGTATATGTGTTGTAGACGCTTTTTGTCACCAGGTGGAGTTTATTGATTGTAAACATAAAAAGTACAAAGATGTTAATTTTGTAGTTATGATGCTAAAGATTGTAGTACTAGAACCCTCATTGCATGTCCCCGTGCTACGGCACGGGTCTATTTTTAGTTTCAAATATTAATCGCGAATAAGCATTTATTTTATTTTTTTATGTTATTGATTAACAAACAACAAGGTTCAGTGTGTGAATTATACATATATTTTCATTTGATAAACTTTTTAACTTAATAACATATTTGCATAATTGCAAATAAACTCGCGAATGCACAGGTCTCACTTTGCGACCAGGCGGAGTGTTTTTGGTGACCAGCACAATGAATAGCAAAACTCTTTTCAGTATGACATACCATTATAACTACAGCTACTTTTTAGGTTTTCTAACAAAACACAGTTTTAGCTACAACATTTTTAAGCTTTCCAGCACAACTCAGCACTATAGCTACAGCTTTGTTACGCTTTCCTACATTATACAACGCCATAGCTGGCAGCTAACTTGCGGAGTAAAGAAGGCGGAGCGTTTATAAAGTATTGATATAAAAAAATAAAAGTAACTTTTGAAGTAATGATCCTGAAAATAATGTTTTAAAAAAATGATGACAGTTATAAAAAATTCACTCTCGAATTTTGCCGATTGAATCTTTTCAAGAAAGAACTAGTGTTTTCTGAATCATGCTGTACTATAAACCTTATTTTCTTGAGATTCTTATTGAAGCGTGTTTGTAACTTTGGTTCAGTTCATTTAACTTTTATTAGTTGTTTTTTTCAGTTTGTTTTTTGTTTTTCGTTTATTGTTTTTTGTTGTTGTTTTTTTTTTTGCTACTTCTGCAGTTTAGTTTTTTTATATTTTATATTTATTGCCAATTTCACTGATTTTTTCACTGAATTATTGTTTTTGTAATTTTTTTTTTAGAATTTTTGGTTTCACGTTCTTTTTTAAGATGGCCTGCGATTTTTCCGACCAATTTCAATCATGACCGATGTTGAATTTAAAGTCTAAAAATAAATGACATTCAATTATTATTTAAGTTGATTCAATATAATTTTCTACAATTTAACATTAAGTTGTTATTACTGGCTTTTTGATTTTGTAAGCATTTTGTATTTTTATAGAAAACTTTTTATTTTTATTTATTTTTATTTTTATTTTTTAACTTGTAAACTATTATCGTGTATATTGAACTGTAGGTGATGTCCAAAAAGTTTTGGTGCAGTTTTACGCTTAGTTAAATGTAAACTGCATCGAGACTTATGGGACACACTGTATATTTAAGTTAGGTATTCTTAAACATACTGTATTTATCTAGCTTTATGTAAATTCAAAAATATTTTATTACGTATTCTATTAATATAACATTCTGAATATTAGTATACAGGGTGCAACAAACGTTATGAAAATAAATTCACATTTATTGGAAACATTCCAAAGTTCATTCTATTATAAATATAATATAGTATGTTCTTTTTACATCAATATTATGTTAACTGCACAATGCACATTATAATATAAACAATCCCACTTAATACGATTTTGTTTGAATGGTTTTCCCGCATATTATTATATTTTGTTAATTCAAAAACGTATTAAACGGTTACACGTTTTAGACATACTGAATACTACTTTTGTATAACTATATATTGTTACATTTACATAATGTTAATTATAATTTATATATTGTGTACATTTATATATTTTCTCCAAATATACCTATAATTATATTTTATTTATGTATCATGAATTGTAATTTTTTGAACCTTATTAAACTTTTCGTTACTAAAGTTTCTTAAAGGAAGGCAGACATACAGACAACCTGAAAGTTAAAAAACAAACAAACAACCTTAAATTATTGTTATTTCTAACACTTAGTATTGTAAAGTTTTATATTTTCTTTTGTTTCGTAAATCGATGTTGTTTTTTCTCTAGCACTCTTTGCAACTTCTTGCTCTTTATAACAACTGAGTCCGTTGCGGTTTGGTTTACATTGTCTGTAATGAATTTCATGCGAAAATTAATGATCCACCTGCAGTAAGATTTAAGAGTCTGGGCTTGGTTTTCCGTGCTGCCATTACCGGTACAGTGTGTAGTTTAGTCTTGGCGCGGAATGTGTTGTCCTCCATGTTGTAAATTTTCCTCGCAGTGTTCCAAGAGCTTGAATGCTTTGAGTTTTTTTCGCTTTTCGGCGACACTCTTGTAAAAGATGGCAATCTCACGTGACGCTGTGTTGATGCTGCTGATGCTGTTGTTGTTGTTGGTAATTGAGCTAATTGGTCTGTAATTATCACACTTGAAGATATGTGTAATAAGACAGTCTATAAAGCTAGTACCTACAAGAAATTTTTATCATTCTTTTCAGAGCATTTGAAGCCGAACTAAATGAAATACAAAATACATAAGTACTTGTTTTAAATGTTTTTAAAGTATTTACGAGACTACTTTAAATTTTAAAAAACATACGTCAAAATATTGTGGTAAAAATGATTCTAAAATAATTCGTTTTATTTGCTTATGATAAATCTTCATGTTTCGAAAGTACATATCTCATTATTAAAATTTTTACGTACAAACGATTCTGATGTGTAAACATACACTGTAATACACTAAGTATATGAATATTAATTAAAAATAAAGGTATTTTTCTCTTAGCTGGGAAGCTGCTTGTGACGCTACTTGATAGTATTTGGGTGGGTTATGAGTTCGGAATTATATTAAACAAAACACTTATTAATCATTTGAATAATCTAGGATGCATGTTTTTGTTTAACTTAACCTGGTCTCCGAAACCATGACTCAAGCAACTAGCGCTACAAGCGGCTTTCCAAGTAATGAAAAAGTATTATAGTCAATTATATGATATACTATTAAATTAAGCTATAAAAAGTGACATCTGTGCAAAATTGACATCTGTATAAAAATGACGACTGTCGTACAATTTCAATTAAAATAATTGAAGTAAATAAATGTAGTTATTACAGATTTTCGTGATGTCACGTGTATATAATATTTATTACACATAATTTGGCTTATCTTGATATAAAGTGGTATAAACAGATGTACAATAATTATCTTACATGTTACGAGTCTTGCAATAAAGTTTATTAAAATTTAATAATTTTATCGTAAATAAGACGTAATAATAAAAAGATAAGTACTGTATATATTAAACATAAAATAATTATAGTTTTTGTACTCTTTACAACCTTCACTCTTGAGCTTGTGATTAAGTGAGTTAGCTGGGAATTAAACGTATACTGCCATCTACAGTCGTTTATGAGAATATACTGTAGAGTCCAATGTACCAAAAAACGCATAAAGCGAGAACCGCATAAGTCCTTCACGTAAATCAAAATCGCATAAGTCCAATGCAAAACAAAACCGCATATATAAATAAATCTGAATTTGCAGAAATAAAAATTGGAATTGCCCAAAACTCGCAAATGTCGAATTAACGATCGCATAGTTTTCAAATTTCGCATAAATTGAATTTGATATTAATAAAAATTCGCATAAATCGAAAGGTGCAGGAATCAAAAATAGCTTATTTACATTATGTATGTACATACAGTGTATTTGTATATGATAATAGGCCATATAAAGGGTATGCTTAAAAAGCATTTTTAACGTACGTGTACTTGTTCATTGTTTTCACTTGTACATTGAGATTAGAGCGGTTTGGATGATGTACTAATATCATTATAGCTAACATATTATTACAGTTAACTAATGGACAAAGTTAAATAAAAAAAATTGATGATCACGTGACTTAGTACATGGATTATTTCAATACGTCTCGAAGCTAAAACGTATTGACTTTGTCCTAAATGTATGTACCTTGGCTTTTTCCTCACCATTTTTTGTTTTTCTATTTCTTTTATTTCGTATTAAATTCTTATCATAAAAAAACGAACTTGACACATAGCTTTGAAGAAGAAAATGTAGTCACCCATAATTTTTCCGTTTTCTTTTCTTTTCTATTTTTCTTTCCATTTTTTACTTTATTTATTTATTTACTCTTTTTTTGTGCTTAGAATGAAGTAGAAGCATCTTTTGTCTGCTTTCATTTCCAGCGGTAAATAGTAAACGACGATGGTCGTAAAGATTTACAGTCAATATTGGCTGTAAAGGGTGGGCTTAGTTCGTTTTTTATTTATTTTTGGTATCGAAACTTTTTCGATGGAAGAAAAACATTAGGAACCCTATCTTGAAAAAATATATATATATATATATTTATCACTAGAATTTTTCTGTTAGACAGTCGGAACATATTTTATTCACTATCTTTGTCCATTATTCGTTTTCTTATTTTTTATAATTTGTTTTATAAATTATAACAGATCGTTATTATTGAATATAAATCATTGTTTAGAGATAAAAAATATTGTATTTTAGGTGACAAATGAAATGTATTAATCAATTTTCAACAGTTTTGTCTCTTGCTACCAGTAGTAAGTCACCATCTAGCGGTCAGACAGAGAACGAATTAAAAAGGTTAACGTATAATTTAGATTTTGGCATTAACCCAACAGTCGTCTAAAAGACAACGAAAATTATAGGTTGTTAATATTTTTTGGTTGACTACAGGATGATGGTGGACGATCGTTGAAAGACTCAATCTATTTAAATTTAAAAATCTGTATACAACTAATTTTCCATTAAGTCTCCAATGCTCTTATTTTGTTTCTATCAAACTTAAAAGTACAATAAAACATGTTTCGAGGTATCAGTTTCCCATCCTCAGTAATTGATGTTATCCATATTACTTTTACAAATTTTTGTTAATATTTTATTTAATTTTTAAAGTTTTTCAACTTTTGTATTTATTATTTTTTATTAACAAGATATGTAGTTTTAATAAACATTTTTTTTCGACATGTTTAATTTTTCACTCAACTTTAAGTATGGTATATTGTTGAAATAAAAAGATTTATGAAAAGTATATTTTTTTGTCAAAAATGTAAGAAATACATTTGAAAAGTCCAGATATCCAAAAAATAAATTAATTTGAATAACCATGATTACAGATAATGAGAAAATTAATATCCCGAAACATACAATTTTTGTTGTTTTTGTAAAAACAAAATGTGACCATTGTTGTTTGGAGGCGTTTCTATTACATGGAAATTTTAAAATAAATGTAAACATTTGGTGTTTATCACTAGTAGATGAAAACTTTTTTATGTTAAAGGTTAATTGCGCGTTTGTTTTTTTAAAGCTTAATTTTAGTATACGCAAACGAGACCAACTTTTTTTGTGTGTTTGGGCGGGGAAAAATTAATGAGCAAGTTTTGATCATCGTGTTTGACACCAAACTGAGGTTGACCAAGGAATCGAAAGAAACATTTCACGTACTGATGCACTCTTTTAGGGGGGTCTTGAACGAGAGGAGATGCAGTTAAGCGTAAAGATGAGGTTGGGAGCTGGTGGGAACATTTATCGATTCCTTGCTTCTGGTGTTTCCTAGAACTTCAAAAGAGTGTGTGTGTGTGTGTGTATGTGTTGGTGGGTGACAGACAAACTCTGGTGACAGAAAAGGGAACAAATATTGAATCATTGTCTTTACTCTGAACTGTTGGGGTCTGTAACCTTCAACGTTTGTCAGTTGGAGTTCTCACATCCGCGAGTAGCTAAAGAATCTACCCTTTGGTTTTTCACATTCGCGAATTTTGGTTTACTCTTGAATCTTTAACCCCTTTGCATTTGAAGTTTTAATAGAACCTACATATTGTTTTAGGCTTGATATCAAAAGTTTGAATAAATTAGTTTTGAGAGTAGTTTTGCGTGAATTCTGATCAGACAGACAGAAAAACTTGTCATATTTGTATTGTTCTAGAAAACTGCTGTCGTATAAATTTGTACTTTTTTGTTCCAACAGACGTGAATATATTTTATGCAGAATTTTTTTCAATTTAGGGAAGTTCGGTATATTTATTTATTTATTTATTTATTTTTATTTTATGTAATACATCCCATAGAGACACAAAAATATTATTAACAAAAAAAAAACAGAGTACCAAAAACAATTAAAATTAACAAGAGAAATAAAAATACAAACAATGACCAACTTTAAAAATAATGAAAAGT
>JAQIWH010007098.1:0-11916 GCA_034695005.1 Cryptops parisi
TGATTTAATCTTGTGTTGTGTTGGAAACATTCAGCTATGAGGCATCAGGCCATTCACTATGCAAATTATTATAATAGATCCATTAACGATGTAAATATGAACGATGGCATAGGTCTTGGTGGTAATTGAACTACTGTCTGGTAATTTAAATAGTCTTTGTTCACTCGTTATTTTAGTCAAATTGAACTATATAGTATTTTTTATCTAAGATAAAAAAATACTTTTAAGTTTCTGTAGACATATTGTAATATTAACTTCAGTCTGCAACTCAAAACTGTTGTTTCCATCATTTTCCTAAAAAAGCACCAAAATTAAAAAAAAAAAAATAAAAGTTTTTTTGTAAGTAATAATTTTTTGATTCTTGGAACGATTAAATTATTATCGCTTTAAACAAAAGAAAAACGTTCAAAAACGAACGGGCTCAACCCTACTGTGTTCTTTTAACAGATACACCAAACTGCTTCAATTTGATCAGTAAGGTGATATATGGTTCAATGACTTGAGAGACAACTAAGACAAAGATTATGTTGATCTTGACTCTAGACAACATTTTGATGAAGCGTTCGAAATCAGAAATTACTGCGTTTAAAAGTTAATTAACAACGCTTCAACCATACCTAAAGGGTTTGATACCTGGCTGACACGTAATGTTCCATCTTACCAATTACCCAATTCCAAGAACACGCTTCAAGGTAACAAATCCACCCGGCTCTTGATTGCAACTTCAAAAAAAAACAAACCAACTTAATCGTCAATACAGTACAATATTGTAACCCGTCCTTAAAATTCACACCGACCTAATGTTGCAGTGAATGCATTTCATTTATTTTTGGAACGTCCTCAACCCGCGCAAGTGTGTTGCAAAGAATACAAAATCTGCACTCTAAACCCTACTTGATCCCCTGGTGCATTCGTCAGGTGGTTTAAATCCTTGTTGTTTTATGGTAACCCTTTTCCACTTCCTTGAAAGAGTGTTTTCGTTTGTTTTCCAAGGTGGAGAAAATAACACTTGTTTTATTCCAAAATAACAGTGCTGCTTTTTTTGTTCTTTCTTCCACTTCCTTAACTCGCAGAAAATAGAACAACAAGCGCCACGACACGTTAAGAAAACAAAGTTGTAACCAGAACAAAGTTGCTACATTTGTCACTTGAAGGATAAACAGGTTGCGTGGTTTTGTTTATTTCACGAAATAAAAAATAAGTGAATATAACAACACTATGCAACACTTGTAACAGTTACAAAACAATGTAAATTTGTGTTTGATGTTGTGTAGGTTCAAATGGGAAATGCCTCGTTAACATATGTGAAATTCAAAACACCCTAAAATATTTAAACCATCTTTTGTAATTCCCAATGAAATGATAATTTTTTATCAATGCGTTCATTTACTGTGCACCATCGTGCAAAAAACGCATAATAGCGAGATTTTCTCTCGAATATAATGAACATCTGAAAATATTTCTCTTGTCTCATATTTGCAAAGTTGGAAACTCGCAATATATTCGGAACTTCTATATTTACCAATACGTAAATGAAGTGATATTTAAGTCTTTAAAACCAAAATAAAATAAAAAGTATTATATAATTTAGCTTAGCTAAAGAAAGACGAAATTTAAAATGTTTTAAGATATCGGTGGCTCCCTCTATCCAGGGTATTCGTAAAGCATTACTTGATATAAACCTACATGTGTATCCATAAAAAAATAATAATAACAAAATTATCGTAATAAAATGAGCATTTTGCGTAGAGGTAAAAAGTCAAATCTAGTCAAATTTTAAGTTTTAAGTGACCATTTACAAATCCGGTTAATCGTAACGTGAATAAACTAAAACAACAATTTTACGTTAAAATCGCAAAGCGAGCTATTTCACTTTGGTAAACACTTTCAACTGAAACTAGAGTTCAGTATTGATGAGCGTTTAATGGAGCTATTTATTGTTTTTCATAAATTAATTAACAAGTTTGCTGTCAAACGACTTAAAGGGATTTCTTTGGCGCTTCGCTCTTTCACTGGAAGCCTTTAATTGAGCGTTAAATGAAACCGAGTAAATTTCAATCAATGGAAAGCAAAAAAAGCATTCTATACGTGACAAGAAACTGGAAATAAATTGACTAAAGTGACGGAAATTAAACAATGTTAAAAAGGCCCAATACCAATTACGACTTGGTTGAGATTTCTTATGTTGACGTCAATGGCACATAAAATTTAACATAACACTTTTCTTTACTTTTAACTTCAACAACAAAAGCTTCTCAAAAATCAACGGACACTTTTCTACGTTTAAAAAATAAAACAAAAATAATTCCTAGAAAAAAGTAGACAATCGTTTTAAGCGTTATCTCTGCAAAAAATTGTCGATACTTTCCGGTTATAGTCAGGCCCAGTCTTATGTTGCTGGTACTTAATTATGGATTTATTTTGCAGGTTAGGTTAGGAAAAACAAAGAAACGTATTAAACGTATGATATTGTTTTGTTTTCCTAACTTAACCTGCAAAATAAACCCATAATTAAGTACAAGCAAATAGCAACATCAAACCGAGCCTGGCTATAACCGGAAAGTACCAAATTGTCTCAGTGATTTCCATCACTCGTTTCTAAACTTTAAAAATATAAAACTCAAGAAAACCATCAATTTCGTATACGGTCTATTGATAATTAAAATGAAAACTGAAATCTGAATCCAAAAACGAACAAAATGGCAAACTCTTAAGGAGAATTACCTTTCCTGCCTACACCATTTTTTTGTAACGACTTTATTTATTTCCAAGATCGGTAATTGGCTTATTACAGGTATTAAACAGCATGGTTCTACTACCATTGAGATAAAAGTTTAAAAGTCATTGTGAAACTCAACCCCCAATGTTTTTCTTTGTTCTTCTTTTTTAGAAACTCTGCGTTGTTTTTTTCTCCTCAATCCCGGAAACTACGTCAGTCTCACTCCCCAATCACATTTTACCAACCCCTACCACTGATGTTCGGATATAAAGGGCAGTTCGGCTGTTCTTGGAGCAGAAGCTAAAACAACGCCTTCTGAGTGTCCTACAAGTAAGACAATACAGAACCAAAAACCCTTTCGTCCCGTCCAAAGTGATCTGGTTGCAAGCTGAGACCATGGAACTTCATACCATAGTCTTCGCTCTGCTGTTGGGCGCAGTTGCCTCCCGCGGTATGTACTTGTTACAGTATCTCTTTTTGTTTGTTATACATTTACGAATTGAGGAGTTAGATGGATTTAAAAACGGCACTTACGTCGTTATTTCTTAAAATGCATATTTCGAATCGTTTTGAACCCGTCTATAACATAAAGACATTGGATTGGATTGCATATGATTTGCACTTTCGGACGTTTTGGAGCAAAGATATGAAACCCGACTATTGTAAATCTGTGTGATTTCTTTCTTTTTTGTCGCTTCACTTCCCGGTTGTTTCATTCGCTTGCTTCACTTCCAAAACAAATAGAAAAACGGCGTAAATGCATTTTTAAATTAGCACGATATTTGGAATAACGGCGTAATTACAAGTTTAATTAGCCTGTAAGTTGAGGCGTGTCAACTGAATTTAACAAATTTTTTGCAAAATCTGTTTATTTTCCTTCTGTAAATATACAGTTGACAAAATGCTTTTTTAATCTTAAATTTGAAGATGCCAGAAGTTTTTGCCCTTTCTCTCAAACCACACTTTTGGAGTTACGTCGTTATTCCACCCAACTCCTCAATTACCGTACAAAATCATAATTTTGAAATATGATGCTATAAAATAGAAGATATACAGGACACCAAATTATCTATTTCAATGAGATTGGCTAAGTTTAAGAAAAGTGAATTGATTATAATTCACTTTATCCTAACCCTATCTAATGGAAAGAACTTCCTCCTCCTCCTCCACACCATAGCCATTGGACAGAAACATCACGTGATTCTTTATTTTGCATCAGGGGTGCATAACAGTAACTTCGAAGTAGGTTATAAAACTTCGAAATTGGTTAAAACTCAAAATCTAATCAATGTTGATAAAATTAGATAAATTGGTCACGTGCCTGAGATTTATGAGGAAACATCAAAATGATGGTCCCATGTTCGGAAGTTGATGACGAAATATCAGAAAATTTATGAATGAAAATCCAATCAGCGAATAGATTGTCGAACCTAAGCCAACATAAACCTCCAAAAGGTTTGCTAGCTTATGTCGACATGCGTAATTCAACATGGCGGCATGTATTCAACATACCGCCATGTTGAATTACATAGAGTGAATTAGACTGTAACAAATATTGCAAAGCGAGTTAAATAATTAAATAGCTGTAAAAAAAAGAACTTTCACGTCAATTTTGACGGGCTGTTTACAAGTATACAAATGAATAAAAACATATTTATAAATAAATCGAAACAAATAATTCAGAAGTTTAACGTGTGCTGTGTTCGGTTGATGTCCTGTCCCTGCAATTTCAAATCGATCTCTTGCGTTGCGAAGCACATTTTGAATAATTTCAAAAATCAGAGGTTATCTCCTATGTTACGACCTGATTTAAGCTATAAAAATAGCTTTTATATACCAAGAAAGCTTTTGTATAAAAATAAACATAAAACTATGTCATTTGTATAAATTAGGCATGTTCCATTGAAATAGATCTTTAATTTTGGGACTCCCAGTATAATAGTTAAATTTGTGTAAGTTTTCTTAAGTATAAGCTAACGTTCAAAAACCACAGTTTTCAAAATTAACTTTCTGGAAATTGCATTAAAATCGATATTTTAACGAATTATTTTCTATGTAACTTTGTCAAATAAATAGATACAGTGGTATCCGGTTATTTTGATCACTTTGCGACCAGTGCTTTTTGATAACAATAGCTAGTTAAACAATAGATATAAAACATTAAACAATGTCTTAGGACCGACTGATAATGATGACAATAGTTGATTGATAACATTATCCGTGATTATATAATAACCGGATTTTTTCACTATATGTTCTGATATTTTCTAGTAACTGTTTTTTTGCTACAAGATACTTCAATCAGTGATAATTGAAACACCATGTAGTAAAAAATAGTTTCTGAAGATACCTATAAATAAATAATAACGGGTGTGGGTCGAAACAACGACAATCATAATACCGTACAGGGTATCCACCATTAGACTTCACCAGTTAAAAGGGTAATGTTGAAGTTTTACGGTGAACACCTTTACAAACTGTTTCCATGTTAGTTTCACCTGAATATAAAATACGCTCAAAATCTTGTTTGGTTGACAAAACCATCGATTAAAAGTTGAATAAGTAGTTATAAATTCCAAATCTACTCAATATTGATTTGGTATATGGTTCCATTTGGTATACAATTCGCAGCTATTTAAATCTCTTTTCCCCCTCCTTTGCCCCCTGTAAACTCCCACACAATCATCAAACCCATGACACTCCACTATCTACCCACACGCAATACATTCACAACAAAGACAAAAATAGACACAACTCTTTTATCCGAAAGAGGCTTTCTCCCTGATTAACTATCCAATTAGTGTATACAGTATTATTTTGGTTTTATTTTCTCCCAACCAGGATTCACGTTGTACGGTGAGGAAAAACGCCAGGGTCTGATACCCTTTCCCCGCGTGGGGCGCTCTTTCTTACCCCCACCAGTGCCGCGGGAGGCGCCTTCGATGGACGCGTGGGCGGCGGACGATGAAGCAGCATTGGCCGCCGCCGCACGTTACGTGCTCACCCCGAGGCTGGGAAGGCGTAAACGTTCCATAGGCGGTACAAACAACAACAACAACCCGGCGGGGAACGACGATCCCCTCGCCGACCTCCTGCGAAGATCCCCCTGGGCGCTGGTAGCTTACAAAGGTGAGAAGCGCACGCACTCTCATGCATACACACACGTTGGTCGCCAAAGCCCTGTCTGATGGATGGAATGGATCATTGCACACGTTATTGACCATGTCTTAAGTAAAAGTAGTGTCCGATGTCGCCGGTTTGGAACTCAAAGCTCTTTCGATATATCCTTCTGTATGGATGACTTTTTAAGTCGAGTGAGTACAGTAGCAACTGAAGAGTTCGGCGGGGCACTAACCGGCGGTTAGCTCCAATTTTTGCCTGAAATCATTTTTTTCTTCAAATGATATAATTTTTTGTTCTTTTCAATATTTAATATTTATTACACATTACAAAGCAATAATACATAATTGTTTCCAATTTATGCGTGCAAGATACAGGCCGCTCAGATACCGAGATATTATCATAGAAAAGGTGCTGACAGTCACTGTTGGGTGTCTAAGCGAAGTTAGCTTCACAACTAGCACTTTATTATTTATTGTGTACCGTACTGATTTTAGAACAAACAGTAGACAGCTTCATTAAATAAATAAATACATTACAAATAAAGTATTTTTGACTAAAAAATGTATTAACAAAGTGATTTGTACATATTCTAAATGGTTTAGTTGAAACATTTTGCATATCTTACTGTTCAAAACAGTTTTTGTAAAATTTTAAAAAGTGGAGCTGACCGATTACTGCCCAGAACAGAAACCTTCAATTATTACTATAGGTCATTTTCAGTCGTAACATCTAGCGCGCTACTGGTGGTAGAAACGTGAACCACCGAGAAGTATAACACTGTCGGCCATTACTCAATTCAACCATAACGTGAAAAGTTCGTTCGCTCTTCCATTTTTGTTTCATCGTTTCTCTTAAATTTCCTAATGAATTTATTCAGATAGTAAATAGGAGTGATTGAAAGCTATGCCTTCAATAGTTAGCAATTACTCCGCTAGGGAGTAGTTTTTCATTATCGCTCTCTATGACACGGAAAACGGCCTATACTGTACGTACTCTCTTGACTAAATATCACCTCGACAATCTAATTGATGTTCGAACAATCCTGCAAAATTATTCAAACCATTTGAAGTGCAAATCTGTTCGAAATGACGGTCAATATCTCATGGGATTAACATTACGAAAAACAGCGCCATCCTTCAAGGGATTTCAAATGCACTAAACATCAGTAGGCCTTCTTAGTATTTTGTAATCATGCGATCCGGTTTGTGGGTGCACGAGACCAAAGCATCTGCTGTTCTTGTTCCACAATGTTTATTAGTAGTTCGTGTGTGGTCTACCACTAAAATTGTTAAACTTGTTTTAGATCTCATCATTATTAGCCCTCACCTAGCCAGATCACTTTGGCTAAGCGATCCTATTTGTTGGATCGATTTATTTAATTCAGCGATTGGAATAATGCAGCATTGGATTAGTAGACAGACCTATAGGCCATAGGGAGATTCCAAAATTATCACTCAGATAAACAGAAAATCTTCATGGTGGACACCCTATAGACTAGTTCGATTATCGTAAATTGTTCTCGTTCTTTCTAACTTTATAAGTGTAAAATAAGTCGTGAATTGACTGTGCGAACCACATATTTATTTGTATATTTATTTAATCACATCTATGGGGTGTCTCAGTGACTAAGGATTTTATTTTCTCCTTGATACAGCCAGTGGAGATAAAAGAACAACTCCAGCCCGTTCTACATTGTCACCTCGATTGGGACGAAAGCGTTCACCTTCCCTCATGGACGGCGACACTTCCGGTTCCGGTGACAAAAGAGCTAATGGCGATCTCACACCACGTTTAGGTCGCGCGTTTCCATCCTCCCTTCTGGACGGAAGTGACGACAACCCCATGGCAGCAGCTTCCTTTACTACTCTGGTGGAAAGAAGTGGAAACAACAACTTTGCTCCAAGACTAGGTCGATCGGCTGGCAACACGGAACAACTCAAACAAGAATAGGCTCTCATTTTGAAATTCATAAGAAATAATTATTGGAAAAAAAAATAAACAAATCTACGTGTCAAAGTTCATACATTCTTGTATGTTAATCTAATCATCATCATCATCCATTAAAAGCAATTAAGAAAACCAACAACCATTGTGCTCTTGCTAATCTAAAATGGGTTTACCAAATTTGGTTTAAGTCGAACGAGAAAACATTACGGCAATTACTGAAAATAAAATCATCTTCCAACACAAAAACCAACTTGACGTAGCCTAACCCCAATAAAAATTACATATAATATCGTACTAAGATAGCTCCTATTGATGATCATTCTTTACCATCGAAAACCACACAGTAATTATCGCATAGTATGTGATAACTATAATTACTGTATGGCTTTCAAATTACAGTATGTTGACATATACTGTAAGTGTAAGCTATAATGAACTTATGAATTCTCAATTATAGCCATACTCTAATTATCAAACCATCAGGATAATGGTGTTTGTTGCGTAATTATCTTCTTTACTATAACTCTACAGCTGCTAAGAACATTTTGACATCATCGTCGTAGTATAATTATCGTTGTATTCAAAAGCACCCACTCGTCCAATCACTTCTATGCATTTCAACATCGCCTAACAATTTTGTGTTGAATATAATCTACTTAAAACCAAGAAGCTATATAATAACCTCAGAGCGATTCTTTCGGAAACAAATCGATCGTTGAGTATTATTGCAACGAGCAGCAATCATGAAGTTTTCAATCGTTTCACTGCTGATGTTGCTGGCATTGGCGACCACTGGTAAGCAATCAAACCACAAGTGTTGAAATTCTCTGTCGTACACAATTCTTGGAGGGGCAAGTCGAGAAATTTGTAAACTGACAGCTTGGCCAACCAATTTTTATCCGTTGGCCAAGAAGCCGACGTCACAGTGGTTCAAAAATTGCTCGACTTTCCACACCAAACATTGCGTGTGACTTTAAAACTGAGTAAATTAAATTATGTACATTAATTTCGCTACTATTTTGTAATCAAACTTCAAAACACTAGTAAACACTACATCTGTATACACTCGTCAGAGTATAACGAGTACGGATACTCTTCTTTTAAGTGAGATAAAAGTAAACTTCACTGACATGATTTTGGTCCATTTGTTGAACTTGAAAAAACTCAGTACTTTGACAAAACTATCACCTGCAAGTGGTTTCACAACAACCGCAGGATATTTGGCAATAAAAACTGAAATCAATAATATTTGTCAAAATCATTTTCACACCTTGTATTTTACTGTTTCTCATACAGGATTTGCAGAAGTTGCCGGTGATCCATTCCTTAAACGTTTTGAACGTCAATTTGGTTCAGTTCCTCATGCAGAACGTCGTATTCACCGAGAACCATCATCGAGATCCGAAACTAAGATCACAAAAATCGAACTACCTTATGAGACATACCGGTATGAGATAGTAGAGACACCAATCGACATCCAGAGACACCAATTGAGAGATACTAGAGACACCAATTGATATTCTCGTTCTTCACAGAAAACAACGTTGATAACTTAGTTTTTAATTTCTCTAAAATTTTAATTTCTCGACAAACATATCGATAACCTCTCTCAAAAACCTCGATATATTTCTTACATTTGGAAACGGAATGGATTAATAAAAATTTTCTTCTCATTTATTTTTTACCGGCTGGTTTATTTTATGGTTACATCCATTAAAACAAAAGTAAATACTTGTAGAATTACCAAGACGAAAAACAATTTATTGATCAAGTCAATGTAACAACATGTAAGAAGATTTTGCTAAAAAATTTTTATAATAATTTCATTTATATGATATTAATTTCATTAATACAAGCTGTATCCGCGTCTTCGCTCGCAAAAAACTAACTGGTTTTATGTGATTTTTTTATTTTCTAAAATAATTAAAACATTGAGATTAATAAACTTTAGCCTACATCATCGCCAGATATCCCCACTACCCTCATGCAAAAGATCACGTCAATCGGATATATAGTTTTTGTGTGATTGACGTACGAACAAACAAACGTACAGACGGACTTTCACATTTATATAGTACTAGGAAAGTAAGGATAAGGATTTCATTAATATTGCATTAATGTATGATTCATTATTAATCAGATTTAATGTAAATTTACCAAATAAACATTTCGTATCATGGCAAAAAAATGGAGGCTGTAGGCGTTTGGTGGTTGTGTGTGAATAAGAAACCTGTAAACCAAAAGAGCTTCGCAGAATTATGGATCCTGTTTAAAAATTTAAATACAGTAATCCTGGAACCCTATAATTTTCCACAACACTTCATAATTTGTCGACTGTCTGAAGCCTTCTCAACCACGTGACATTGGGGACTTTTCCCCCCTGTTTTCCCCGCAGGGTCCCTCCCTCTCACTTTTTATACGTAGTATAACTGGTGACTTACTAGTAAAACAAACTTAAATCAATGGGGGATAAACAAAATATCATTTAAATTCTTTAACTATTATTATCAAAGCCAAGCTGTGTGTCTAGTTCATAGAAACCAGATCACGGAATAGATGGAGAACGTAGAAGACAAACCGTAAGATTACAAACCAAACTGATTTGTTATATTTTGGTTTTATATAGGAAAGATAAATATTCGGCGGGAGGAACTACCATATGGATTAACTGCCATCCATTAGGCAGCCGCCAAGTTGAACAAAATTTGACTTACGTGCAACTGCGTACGCTCCAGTTGATTAAACAGTAGAACAGAGATCTGGGTCCAGCAACATGCAATTCAAGAAACCACTTTCCAACACAAATCACAAGTTCTAATCCATCGTTATTGTCCTCGGTGTTTCAATTTGAAAAATGTGCTTCCACCAAATCTTTATTGCAGATTGACATTGAATATGCAAATTTCCTAAAAAAAACACAGCTGCATTAGGTTAAGAAAATTACAATATAAAATGCTTTATTTTCAACTAACAAGATAAAAAAAAACGTAGTTAAAATAATTAAAAATCACATGTAAAAATCCCAAACTACACAGTAAATATAATATTTTATAATTACAAAATATACTACAAACACATCTTGCAACGTAGGAATTGCAAGTATATGCAACCTGAACATTTCTTCTTCCTGTTACCTGTCCTACCTACCATTTTTTTGCCTTGATCTAAGTTTTGTTATCTGGCTCAATTTAGGTTACGTGTTTATTTCATGGACAAAGGAATCTTAAACAGTTCAAAATGCAATAAACACCTAGCCTAAACTGAGTCAGAAAACAACAAAACTGAGATGAAAGCACGTGACCGTTAGACAGAGCATGTAATAGAAAAATTCCAAAACTTCATGTTACAAAGAATTCCTCATTATGACATGTAATAGTGTCATCATCAGCATTATTATAAAACTACCACGTTTTAATAGCATTTTTAATATTAAAATTACAAACATTTTATAACAGGTTTCACGAAAATAAATATTAAAATGTGAAATGAATCATGAACATTACGGTATTTAATGAGATTTTTATTATTGTGAAAACGGTTGACACTCCCCCCGTGACTGTGATTAGTGATCTTCTGGTTAGATTAAATTATGGTGTTAAAAGCTAGCACCATACTAACGCTTAAAAATACATTTTGAACTGCGTAAAGTTACTTTATCAATGGAATAAAAAATCACGAATATAGGCGCGTGCATAATTATCGTATCGTGAATGAACTTACGGTTCAAATAAACTCACATTTTTCAGTATGTTCATGTTTGTTGCGCGTAATGTTCTATCATTTCGTTACTAACAACTGTTCACCACCAACTGTGAAAAATAAACCTTAGGCTCAACAATTCTACTTTTACATTTGTGTTTGCATAAAATGTTTCTTAATAGTGTGGGAAAAATATTTGCAACTTAACATACACTTGTATCTGGTGCAGACAATATCTCCTTCCGGACCTCATAGGGTATCTGGTTCCAAATAGGGAATACTTTGTACAGGAATTTATTTCCCTTTATTGAATGCACTTCTTCATCTATTTCAAGTTTAAGATGCCTCGTTTTCCTTGTGTCATCATCCACCTTTAGGTACCCTTTTATTCCATGGTACGGATGAGAGCTATATCGTAATGCTGAGCT
>JAQIWH010007099.1:0-11915 GCA_034695005.1 Cryptops parisi
TATTGTTAGGCCAACATTTTACATCATCAATTGATTCATAATCATCCGCAACTACACGCACGAAGAAATTTTTTGATTTCTTTGATGATTGATTAGTTGAATTATTGTTTTCTCGTGTATGGTTTGTAATTGATTTTAGTAGAATTGGACCTATTAGCCCTAAAGAACTGAGCCCAAATAAAAATAAGTAAATGAAATCTAAAATAATTCAAAGCTCGTTTTCATGCGATACTTTCACAGAAAACGTTGTCAATGGGTGATGAAATATTCAAATTTCCTTCATTCGGTGTTTTTTTTCCCGTTAATGATTGCCCTCAAAGACATCATTTTGCGTTCGTGTTTATTCCTCAGCTTCATTATTCTTCTCCATTGAAGCACAACCGCAAAACGACATCGCTCGACAAGAGACGCGCATTATTCCAGTTTAAACGACTGTCACACAGAAAAACTCATTGACCTAAATGAAACTGCTTAGAAAGTTGTTTGAAAATAAATTACTCCCACTTTTCAACCGAAAAAAAAAATTCTTTCTTGTTAAGATGTTTTTTGAAGAAAAAAAATTAGTAAATAAAAAAAAAATAGATTCCGCCACAGCAAATATTCACCTATTCAATTCACCTCTATTTTTTAAAACATTCCATTTCCCCCCATAAAGATTTGCGGGAATAAAATTTTTATTTTTTTTTTACCTCCAATGAAAATTCCTCCTTTTCTCCTTCATCTTTCATCGATAACATATTTCTTAATCTCGCATTACTCAGCAGCCAAGGAAGCGCGAGCTCATCAACTCGGCACTCCATGAATGCGCCAGCGTCAATGACACATCCCAGAATTCTCCGAACAAAAAAAGAAGAAGAAGAAAAGATGGAGGTGGAATGGAAAAGAAAAAAGACACCTCGTCGTCTTACCATTCCCCCCAACCCCCTTTTTTTTTCCACTTTTCTGCCCGTCGACTTTCGTTAACTTTGGTAAAAATAAAACGGGAGAGTATACTTCCGCCGACGAATAAAATGGGGAAAGAACGAGAACAGAAATTGTAAAAGAAAACGAAGAAAAAAAAAGAAGTGTAGCTTGATTTAAATGACGCTCATTTAAATCGGCCATGGTTTAAAGAAGAAGAAGAAGAAAAAAGAAGAGAGTCGAGAATTGCAGTAGTAGCGCAAAGTGTGGGATTTATGGCGCCCTTCGTCTTCATGAGTCAGAGTTTTAACTGTGAGCTGCTGATGAATAGCATTTCCATTATGATCAGCGTGCCATTTACCTGCGGCCGAATAATGAAGAAGAGATAAAAAAGAAAGAAGAAGAGAGGGAGTAAAACGATGGGATAGAAGACGACGACGAACGACAACGTAGTGGAAGAACTTTCTCTCTCGTTCCTCTCTCTCTCTCTCTCTCTCTCTCTCTCTTCCTATTCATTATTCGAGGAATTAGGGACTCGTGCATTCAGGGCTAACAGCTCGAAGCAATTCTCGTTGGAGAGCTCGAGCTTCGACTAATGACGACAGTCGGTGCTTCAACGTGCAACAACTTCCCTATTGATCTGCGGATGCGCACGTTCCACTCTTCCAACCAGTATTAGCAGTGGTGTAGAAAGGGGGGCGAGGGGGCGCTGTTGCCGGCTGACCTGGAACGAAAAACCCACGTGGATTGGCGGTACAACCCTTTCATCTTGCCCTCACGTGAAGGTGCTGCGGACTACTTGTTGTCAGCATTTAATGTTTTCTCGTTCTCTTTGCATGTTTCGCTTTTCCACTCACCTCCCCCTCTGGCCACAGACAGTGTGCAAACAACTTGCCAACGGTTTTTTAAAAACGGATTCTGCTGATCCGATAAAGGTTATTGGCAATGTTTCGTAACCTCTAGGAACTGAATGAGTCGAATTACATGAACTATGCATGATGTTATTTTTTTTCAAAACTTCACTTCCTTTTCAACAGGCACACTTATTTAAATAAATCGCAAGTAACCCCTAGCACGAGGTTACTTGAAATCTAACAAGAAAAAAAATGACAATTCAAAAGGGAAGTAGTTTTCATCTTCTATATCTGAACACTCGCTCGATTTTACCTAAAATAGACGATATCTACCAAGTGCTTGACCATCATGACTGTAATTTGTGTGCTTTCACAGAAACATGACTTAGTTCCGATATCCCTGATGAATTGATCAACCATCCCAAATAAAACATAATCAAACTTTTTTGGAATTAAATTCGAAACAAGTTAATTTTAAAGGTAAATTGCAATACCGCCCCAAGCTGGTAACCTCTGCAAACAGGTAAATAATTTTAAATAGAAAACAAGAATTAAAAAAACCCGAGAGGTCCCTGGTTCGATCCCAGGCTGGGACAATGATTTTTTCAATCCATGTTTTTTATTAAAAATAAAAATAATCAAACTTGATCGCCTCTCAAGAGGTGGAGGTGTAACCATTTATATGAAAAAGAATCACATTTATCAAATTGTTAAAACCTTTTCTGAAAGTGAATTATAAGTAATTGTGTTGTGCCTTTACAATATACATAATGTCCCACTAGATATAACGCTAACAGATCGTATACTAGCTACTCACACATTAAAGTGTTAAATTGTTTTCTCATATAACACCTTGAATTAACAAAATAAAATTGTATATTAGGTGATTTCAACAACACAGCTTTCAATAATCGTTTCCCAATAACCAAACTCATTACTAAATATTACCGAAGCTTTACGTTGTACATCTCGTATTTTCCAACCTACACGAAGCACACACCAATGCGCCAATACAATAAAACAATATACAATAAAACTCTAATGAACTCAATGAAATCAACATACTACAGTTTAAAAACAGTTGAGAAAATAAAATTACATATTGGAAATAAAACAGAAGTTCAAAATTCCAAAAACTTCACAATTTTCTTATCATTCATTATTAAACATCTAAAAAGCAGCTCCCGATAATATTAAATGATGTTAACTCAAATTTAAAATTTTCACCCAACTTAAAATAAAAATAGATTGAACATGAACGTCCTCCTTATGACTTGATGACCTCATAAAAATGCTTTCTCCAGTAAAAATGTGCAAAAGAAAAGAAAAGAAAAAAATTCAATATGGCAACTTTTGCTTAAATAGCATTGCGCTTTTTTTCCTATAAAAACATTATGCAAATGATGAAATCAAGTCTATCAGAACACAACCAACGTGCACTTAAAAATTATGATATAAAAAAAAATAGCACCGAGATAAATTATCGCTCCCGTTTCAAAGCGTCGAAATTTCAAATAATAATGAGATTCATCATCCATCTTGTCGCAATGAACAGAATTGACTATTAAAACAGACAACATTAAGATTCTTTGTTCGTAACCATTTCAAATCACATTAAAACGAAAAAAAAACTAAATTCTCAAAGCTATAGAATTCAAGGAAGAGAAAAAACTTTTTTTTACAAGATTATGTAACGAAAAGAATCCTCGTCACATAGTAGACACAATAAAAGAGCAATTGAGATGAAAGTGCCACCACGGATCGGATAGACAAAACTCAAACAACAGGGCTTTACTTGGAGAGATATGTCATTAGAGTGTACGATAAGTCGTCGTCTCCACTTGGTGCTTCATTCGCCACTCCATGGTGAGTTCTATTCGGGAGAGTGGGTGTGAATAAAATTCAAGAGGGGGAAAAAGAGATTGAACGGAATAGAGAAAAGACAGCGAAAAAAAGGGGGCAAAATTTGCAGCAGCTTCTTCAGTTTTTCTTATTAGGCGAAGCACGGAGTCGGTGAAGCATGAAACAAAAGATTCCAGCAGCGATTGTACCCATTCGGAATTTCAGATGGGAGAGAAAGAAAAGACAAGTAAAGAAGAAGAAGAAGAACAAAAAAAAAGGAGAAGAAGGAAGTGTGTAGCGAAAAGTAAAAGACACAAGGTGTAAAAATAAAGAAAAAAGTATAAAAAAAGGAGGGGGTAGAGGGGATTGTTTCGAAAACGACACCAACGAGCGACGATGACGACCAGCGAGCGAGGTTCAAGTTTTCGAAGATGGGTTTCAGCCAACAACGAAACGAGGTGTTTTGACAGCCCTACTTCCTGTAGATGGCAACGTCGACGAAAAACGAATGTAATCCAGGCGAAACAATCAGTTGGGGAGAAAAGATTTCGCTACAAAATGGGCACGCGCCGGTTGTATGTTTTATGCGATGCAACCGCCATTGCCACCACTAGTAAGAGTACGACTGTTTCCCTTTCTACTATTCTTACGTCTCTTTCTTCTTCTTTTATTTTATTTATTTATTTATTTATTTTGTTTTGTTTTGTTTTTTTAGTTTTTTCGAGACAATGAAGCCAACTTCCACCTTTCACTACCACCTGTAATGAAATATTGAATTTGCAGTTCGAAAGTATCGTGCGTGTTAAATGTATCATTTCGACATCATCGAGAGACGAAAACACTCGAATCTCGTAGTTTTTGACCAACAAACAAAAAGCTGATTATGACGTATACAAGTACATTACAAATGCTTGTTAAGCATATTCTTTAAGTCATATACCGTATGTACATACATAATGCAAAAATATCCATTTTGATTTCTGCATGTTTCGATTTATGCAAATTTCGATTTATGTGAATCAAAATTTATGCAATCTTTGAGTAATTTTGATATTCAATTTATGCGTGTTTTGAGTAATTTAATTTTTGATTTCTGCACTTTTTTTTGTTTTTTGTTTTTTTGTTTTTTTATTAAAAATCGAGCCATGGTCTCATTTGACAATAACTAAAAAATACTAAAAATATAATTAAACTTGCAATAACTTAACTTATAATTAAACAACAATAACTAAAAATACATGGTAAGGATGTTTCAATTTATGCAAATTTTGGTTTATGCGAACTTCGGCCTTTATCGAAATTTAAATTTATGCGATGGTTGAGATTTATGCGAGTTTTGAGTAATTTCGTTTTTGATTTCTCCATTTTTTGATTTATTTATTCTATGAGCAATTTTGTTTACATTAAACTTAAGCGGTTTTTTACTTATGCGAAAGACTTATGGGGTTCTCGTTTTATGCGTTTTTTGGTACATTGGGCTATACAGTATATACTCATAAACAATTGTAGATGGCAATATACGTTCAATTCCCAACTCACTTACAAGTGAAACTAATATAAAAAATATATAAATATATATGTCGTCATGCTCAACAATAGTATACATTTTATAACATTTAAAATAAGAAGCATTAAGTCCCCGTTTCCATGTTTCGGTTCTTTCCAAGTGATAATTAAATTCGACCGTTTGTTATTATCGTCCAGTAGAAAAGCTCCATGACATCATTTTATTAATCCCTTTAATCGTGAAAATGAGATTACTGTACTGAACTTTTGAAACCGAGCATGACCAGGATTTTATTGATTTTCAAAATTAACTTAAAAGATTAAACATTAAAAATTACTTTTGATAATAGTTTGCACGATGACAATCCGATTAAAAGATACAATTATCATTATTTTCACTTTAATATTTAATAATTGTTACAAATAATTGATACAGTGGAATCCGGATATTACGATCACTTTAGACCACTACACATAATAATAATAACCGGCTGATAACATGAAACAATGGAAATAAAACATTAAACAGTGTCTTAGGACCGACTGTTAATGATAACATTATCCGTGGTTATAATAACGACATTTCACTGTAAAATCAATAAAAAATTCAACAACAGTAAAAATTGTTAAATTATTTTCTAACACACCAGTGAATGTCAGTAAGGTAACAACCAACGGTCAGATAAGGTGAAACGTTTTTACTTTAAAAATTGTTGAGTAATGATACACTATGTTTATCGGGGTGAAAAATTATGCTTTTGAAACATATCATTTTATCTATGCTGTATTTCAAACTTTTTTAAACGAATGACTAAGCGTTAAAAACAAAAGTCGCCATAAACTGATCAGCAGCAACTAGTCATCAATTACTTAACTTCGAGCGAGTGATCTCTTATAAAGGAATTTTAAAAAACCAGCTTGGGGTAATAGATCCCTACGACTATAACTGTACATCAAAGGCATTGGCAGCAGCAGAAGTGGAATTAAAATTGCATTAGTTCGACGTTCGTTTCCATTTGTGCACTGAATCGCGGCAGTGAAGCATCTCATTCATAAAAACTAAAACGCGGGGAACGCGCCGTATCAATTTTAAGCCGATCGGTGTGATAGTAGGTGGTGTTGTTGTTGTTGTTGTTGTAATGGCTCCAACATTTAATGCGACCGAAATGTTCTTAAGGCAGAAAAATATCCATTAGAAACAACTCATCAATATATTCATGATGGATGTAAGTTTCGATATGTTTTCAAAACTGACTAATTGGTTGCATTACTGTAGCACACAACATTGAGGCATGCAATGTTGATTTCAAACCTAAACATAATCCAATTAGCATATTTTATTGAAAAGTTGTTAAATTTTTACTGTAATGATTACCCATATGGGGGTGCAAAATTTAAAAAAAAAAACAAGTTAGATCTTAAAATCAAGTTAGATTATAAAATTAGATCTTCAGTCTTTTCCTGTTCTCGTTCATGTTGCAAGTTGAGAAGTAAACATTTTAATATTCTTTTACAACATTTTATTGATAATTTTAAATCTTTTACCTTATTATTTTTTGTTTTGTTAGATCATTTGCTTTGTACTGTTTTGTCTCTTTTGTTCGTCCAGAGCGGTTTTCAAAGAACAAATAAATAAATAAAATACCGGTACATTAAAAATGCGCCATATTTTCGATTTCTGCAAGTTTCGATTCGATTTATGCAATTTTTGTTATATTGGTGGTTTTATGATTTATGCGGTTCTCGTTTTATGCAATTTTGGTATACATTTGATTTATGCAAATTTTAATTGATGCAATTTTTGAGTAATAATTATATTTGTCATTTTGACAAGTTTCGTTACATTATATGCGAATTTTAGATTTATGCAGCCTTTGAGTAATTAAACACTTGATAACTTGGTATAACAAAAAAAATGATCATGATAAGCTTAGTAATAATAATGTTATATCTTGTATTTAATTAGTTCATTGGGCTGAAAATAAGTCAATAAAAAAATTATGTTGAGAAATTTCATTTTCGAGTTTTGCAACTTTCGATTCCATTCATGCGATTTTTAATAAAGTATTTTTGTACTGAAAAAAACACTTTGTTTCATTTAATTAAAAAAAATTCATTTTAAAATTGTAATAATACATTTCGAACATGTTTACTTCTTTCTTCAGGCAAGAGTGAATGTGGAGTGAATGAGGGGTAAAAAAAATAAAGAGTGGGAAGACATAAGGGAGTGAACAGGAAAACTGGGGTTTATTTTTAATACATTAGACTTATGCGGAATTCATTTTATGTGGTTTTCACTTTATTCGATTTTCGGTAAAGTGGACTATACAGTATATTCTCATATACACCTGCAAATTGCAATGCATTTTCAATTCTCAGCTTACTCACAAACTCACAAGTGAAGCTAACATAACGCGTATAAATAAGACGTTTTCAACCTTATTTTTTACACGTAATAATAATGTTTATTGCGTGCAGAGTACAATAATGTAATGTTTTAACGTGATCGTGTTCATGCTGTTTTGAAAACATAGCAACAGAAATTATTTATTTTATTTATTTATTTTCACAATCCAGTTGAATCAAATGACAATTACAGAAAATGTATGAAGATTAATAATTGAATGAACAAAACATTGAACAAAACTTTTACAGAAACTTAGAGTATATAAACATTAGTATTTACATGTTTGTTTGCTTTTTTTTATAAATACAATCATAAACGAGCTAATGAGCTAATGTCTTCTTTATTTGCTATTACGCAACTCATGCTATAGAATGTGAGCATGTCGTACTGTTTTGTTTACACTCGTGTTGTTATGGCTATTCATAGTTTTCTTGTGCTAAGTGTGGTCTTGTTGTTACAAAAATATTTTTCACTAATATTGAGAGAGGGAGAGGTCAATTTGTTTTATAAATTTTACATTAGCTTCACTTGTGAGAATGTGATAACGTGAAGGAGTGAGTTAGCTATCCTCTGAACTACTAGCTTTACTGCGAAACTACAGTACTAACAATTTTATAGCACGTTTAGGGCGTTTCCACAGTTTGTTTTTGCAAAATTTAAAAAACTTTTCAAATGTCTTTCTACGATAAATAATACTGTTGATCTATAACGTGTATTCTTGAAAAGCATTTTCGATGTACAAATACTTGTACAGTTTAATTTTTATTGTTTACCACCCAAACGTACAAACCTTACCATACCCAACATCACCACACGTTGACGTTGATATAAGATGAGTAATAATAAAGTCAAAGAAAAATAAATAAAAATCTCAAACTATTAGAACGACATGAACATAAAGTGACACAAAGAACAAAGAATTCGATTCGAGAATTTTAAATTATGTAAAAGTATCATCTAACACTCTAGAACAGTATTTCTTCGTCGTTTCGGAATTGGTCAATTTACCTTTACTTATGCATGTCATTCACCTTGATAGTATTTCAATTCCGTTTCTTCTCTTTTGTTCTTTTTTTTTTATCTCTCCCCCATTTTTTCGCTTTCTCTCTTGCCAGCTATAAAAGGCAACAAGGGGCTTTCGAGCAAGAAAGCTCATCTAAAGCTGACTGACTGTTGCTTTCACTCGTTTCTGTCTCCTCTGCGGCTTTTAGTCTTCTTCTTCTCTTTTTTTCTCTCTTTTCTCTCGCTCCCAAAGAAAGAAAAAGAACTTCCAGAAGATTTGTGAAGCCGCGAGGAAATTCTAATTTATTGACATCGATAACCAAACAGACACGCTAATTTTCGACGCCGTAAAGAAAGCTCCCGAAGCCACCGTGGAGTTCATTATTCCCTATCCACCAGCAACCAGCTGATGTGGAATCGAAAAGCAGTGGCTGTATGTGTTCTTCTTTTCCATTAGTTTCTTCTTTCACTGCTAAGATAGCCTCACGAGAGATGGCATGATTGATGAACAACACGCTGCAAATGCGACACAAAACACTTTACTCGCTACTGCCACTATTGCTGCACTACTGTAACTTTGCTCTTTACCTACAAGTGCTTATCGAGTTTTTCCGTAAAATAAGAAAAAAAGTCGAAGTAATTTCTAATCGAACTAAAAAAAAAGACGTTAGCAAGTCAAAAATCACAAAAAAGCACCACAACAAACATGTTCCATAAAGATTTTAAAACTTTTTCTTAAGAAAACGAACGTTAAAACACTGAACATTTTTTTTACCCACTTTGTCTTTAGCTTCACTTTTGGGTGTACGATGTGAAATGTGTTTGTTAGGTAGGTAGTAAAAAAAAAAACATTTCTGAGGCTGTTTTGGATTTCAACAATAAAAAACGCAACTATTCATTCCAAAAGTGATTTTTAAAATAAAATTTTCATATTATATCTCGTTAGAGATTTACTAACTGATTTTCACCCTTTATTGCCCAATATAACTTTGAATTCATATACTATTTTTAGCATGTTTGTTAACTGTTACGTTGCTATGGCTTCAATGTTTTGACCCAGGTTGCTTGGTAACCCTCCTTACTTGTGTTTTTACTTGTTGCCATAGTGGTACTCAGTCAATACGGACTGCCCTTGCATTTTATTATAGTAGATTTTGTTATCTCAGCCGCTAATTAAATAGGTTTTTTAGTATTTTAACTTGTTTTATGTATAGTTATCTATTAAGTAACAGTCCCGAGAAATATATAAATACAGTTAATCTACTTAATGTTATTTCAAACATCTCCGCTTGAATAGTTTCTAATCTAACGACGCGATAGTACAACTTACATACTAATTAATTTCTAATAAATTCCAATTTCTTGTACCTCGTTTATTTGTTTCGTCTCGTACCTTTTCCAAAAGCAACGAAACGATGAAATTATAATAAAGTTTCAAAAATCACAGTCTGTAAAATGATATCGTCACCTATATCGTGTTTGTAAAAAAACAAACAAAATAATTTTCAGTCATCAAAGCATTGCGACTCGCAAGTTTTTGTTTTAAGTGAATTACATCTTCTAGAGACGCAAGAAGAAGAAAAAAAGTGTTGTATGCATTAGACACACGTTGCATGGCACGAAAGGGATTCGATTATCTATCTCTCGACAACTAAATTTGAGAAGCAGCAAGACGCACCAATAGCCAGTTAGAACGGAGGAGAGAGAATGAGAGACAAAGTGAGTGAGTGAAAGAAAGAAAATGAGACAGGTTGAAATCATTATCTTGTTTACAGTTGGCGTTGTCACTTGTAGGTAATCGTATCTGCCAGCTCTAATTATAGGCAGCAGCCATTAATGGTGGCGCGTTCGAGTGCAAATTTGCCAGCACGCCTTTTCCAGGTGAAAGCCTTCTTTTATCCCTTTCATCAGCTGTCGATTTTTAAAAGGGAAGCTTGAATTTCCGCCTTTATAAACAGTTTCCCGTCGCTACCAATGGTAGACATGTTTCAGTTCGTTCAGTTCTGCTCTAATTCCTACGCAGATCCTATTTTTATTCTTTTCCAGCCCTTTCTCTTGAAACCTACGTGAGCAGGATTTTTCAACAAACTGTATTAGAGGTCGCTCTTCAAAAACTGACTCCTATTCATAAGACGACATTTTTAAATAATTAAATGTGTCTATGGTGTCTAACAACGAAATGTCTTCTCAGAATGATACTTCCGCTATAATTTTGTGTTTGTCTAATGTGGTTTTTCTTAAGTCTTCCTGACACACGCACGGTTTTAGGTATGACGACTCAGGCAATTTGTTGACAACTGTGACATTAGCTTCTAGCCCAACCAATGAAAACTGTTTGGTAAACTAACGTTACAGTTCTCTAAAATTTGCTCAACTTGCCATACCTAAAGTTGCGTTATGTCAAGACAGACATTAAACAATGGTCATATCGAAGATCCAAAACATCATTGTCTAATAAAAGGACCAATTTAGTCACGAATTAAGCATTTGAAGTCATTTGTGGAAAAGCATAGGTAGATTCTTCAACAAAAATTTTCAACTGTCAATAGTGTAACAAAAGCATATTTCCGTAAAGAACAGATTTATTTGATTTCATTAAAATAAGTTTCCAAGAAATCTCATGTTGGTGTCATTGGTCTTTATCAAGCGCATTGCCAGACCGAATTTTCTACCGAAAAACAATGAATTTATCAATAATATCGATCTTCGGAAAAAATAATCAATTCCTTCCAGCTTACCTAGCCAGTCTAAAAAACAAGGAACAAACTCGAAAAAAATATACTCTGACATCCAAAATAGAGACAAAAAAAAGAAAGTTGCACTAGTAGTAGTAGTAATAGAAAAAGAAGTCGATCAAAGTGGGTTGTTTTCACGTGTCGAAAATTGGACGAATCCGAATCCATCAAAAGTTTCCATCTTTGCTGTTCGTTCGAGTAAGCGGAGAAAGCAAAACCGTCACGACTTGAACCAGTTTAAAAATAAAAGAACTGAAAAATTAATCAATCATTTGGGGGTTCTCTTCTTTTATTTATCCGTCTATTATTAATTTACTCGGTTACCCGAAATGTTCAAAGCGTTCGATTGGAATGAAACCGTTTCTACGTAGATAACCTCTTTTCGATTTGGAAAAGCAAGAAGAAGGAACAAGAAGACGAAGAAGACACGAGATGAAGGATAAATCGTAAACAAGGTTACACGGGGAAAAGAAAAGCCAGAAAATTTATGAAGGACGCCACTAGGTACGTGCCTACACTTTCGATTTCAAACCAAATGATATCATTGTGCTGACCCAACGACTGAGTGTTTTGGTTGGTAGCACGCAATGACGACTTGTGTATGTAATAGACATACACATACACACACACACACACACACACACACACACACACACACGCACACACACA